>LPNX010237352.1:0-10614 GCA_001517045.1 Pseudotsuga menziesii
GTTTAATAAGTTTCAGAATAACTATGATCAATTAACCTGAAAACTCCACTATTGATCCTACAAGATTTAATGCTTAACTCCACACTAATACTTCTAGAATTATTTCCGGAGTAAAACCTGTGACCTCTTGACTTTGAATTGTCAACACACAGCCTATTACAATGAAGCTTGGCTGGTTATTGTTATTTAAATATACTCTGTTTTATTTTATGCACACTAATGCACACAGGAAAATGCCAAGGCCATTCAAACAATACTCATTAATCAGTATTAGGGCTATGTGAGAAATATTCACTGGTTCTGGTTTGCATATGCACACTGTGGAGCTGATGTTGATTCAAGAAGCAATATTATAAACTAAGGTTCCTCGCCAAACTCATTCAATGTCAAACAGCATGATTTCTTCCTATTTAATCACTTGTTTAAAAGATTATTTAACAAAGCCCTATACGCTTTGTAAACTACGGTCTTCAAACCCTCTACAAAAATATTATGAATGCTGTTCAACTCCAACAAAATATCCTACAGCTCTGTAAGCTCAAAAGTAAAAGACGGGGCTGTTCATCAATTATTCTCACGCTGTAGCAAGAGGATTCTTCAACAGCTAGAGTCGAGTTCATTATTCGATTTGTCAATACTACACTTCACACTGGAAATCAAAGAGAATATTTAAACCCACACCATTCCTTAATTTATTTTACAATCCTGTGAACAAGAAGAGGATAAACCAATCCTGTAGCTATCACTATATCGCTAGATGCTGGCAGTTAAGACAATATGAATTTTAGTCTACTTGTAATCCTTCACAAGGTAACACTTGAAGCAAACCCATCACACGATTTATGAATACCATCACCCTAAATAGTAATTATAGCCATTTATACACAGTCCAAGCTGAAAACCAGAAAGGGGCGTTAAATACAAACTGTTCCTGAATTTATTCAGCGAGCTAAATCAATTACAAATGACTAAGAATCTGCAGACATGCATATGAGTAAAACCATCAGCATTCTATAGAACAGTATCAAAGGAAGAAAAACATTAACCTGCTATTGTAAAATACACAATGCGAAATACCAAGGGTTGGTGTTGAAGGGGGCCCTCCCTCAACGCCTTCCAGTTCTAAGTCAAAACCTTAAAGGAGATAAACGCTGGTTGTATTAATGAAATGGAGTATTACAATCTTCTCTGAGCATTCTCCCTTCTCAGGATTTAGTTATACATGGATAGATGGGCAAGATCCATCCCAGAATGCAGAGATTTGAGCAACTACCCAGAAAACGGCCAACACCAAATCTGGCAAAACCATGTCTGTTCCGGAAAGGATTTCTCCACATTCATTGAGAAATTCTGAAAACTGCCCACGATTAAGGGTAAACAGGGCCATTTGTGAAGTGGGTTTCGAACCGTTTTGAGTAACTCCCAACCGATTGCTCAGAAATTGAGCCCGAAATCAGGTTCCTGATCAAGGACGGGAATGCCACTTTGCCAGATTGCTTGAGATCCATACACTGCTAAAAATGGAGGGTAACAGCTCCCTGAATGAAGGACATCCATGAAACAGCACCTAAGTAATCTTCATCAGCATCTGGAAGGCGATGGAAGCTCAAGAGACACCCCAAATGTGGATCGAAGCCCCCGAATCACTGGTGCAGCTAGCGTGAATCTGCCCTGGAGCGCCGAAACCCCTGCACAAAGGAAACAACGACCCATCAGTTGACCGGATATTTATATGGAGATTTAAAAACCCAATTTATGCATAAAACAATGTAAAATAAGAAATAAATAACCAAAAATCACTTACCAAACCTTTGTCCACGTTGGTCTCCATAAAAACATGACTATGCACAAATCAATATTAATAAAATTAACTTATCATGTGGTTTCATAAGTTTTATGCTAGAAAATGATGTATTGGACAGCCAATAATAGGAGACCAACAAGGACCACCAGGAGGAGGACCATCGGAACCTCCAGGACCAATAGGAGGAGGACTGCCATAAGGTGGTCCTCCAACACCGCTAGTAGTATGAATAGGTATTCCTCCCATCGCTGGTTCATTGCATTTGGTGCCCATGCTGACATTTTTTCCCTTAGGGTGTGGGAGTCCTTTGTATAGTATTGCCATGACTTTGCGCAAGAGCCTCATACTCCTCTTGATCTTTTTGCTGGCCTTTTTCCCCATGACTCCCTTATGTCAAGTTGTAATTGCATTATCATGAGTTTTGCTTGCCTTATTGAGCCTTATGTCGGCTTCCCTGACTTTGATTATCAGCTATATAGCCCGAGCTTGTCTCATGTCTAGCCACGCAAAGCCATTTTACATATCCTTTGTAGCTTGATTCCCCATTTTTTACCGGGAGGGGACTTTCCCCCGAGTGTCGCTATCCTACACGTGTCCTTGCATTGAGCATAGGTATGTTCCACTGCTTGGAACTAGTTTGTTTGCCCCTTGACACTCGTCTCCTCCTAGTCTATAACTATAAAACACCTTTATTCTTTTTCAAGCTTTTCAAAATATTTGAAAAAGTCCAAAAAAAAAAAAAAAACCAAAAAGTCGAATAGGAAAAGATGTTATGTTTGGCAGCAGTCGAGTCGTGTCGCCTTCGAACAGAGCACTGTATATCACATCCGTTGGTTGGGTTAATAGTTTGACTTTAGGAGTTGTACTCGTTTCTCTGAGTTTATCTCCACCGACTGGTTAAGCTTCCAGTCCCTATGGAGCCTCTGTCGATGCCTCCTGTGTCGCAGAGATGTCCCAGTTTTGTATATTGAGTCTATGCTGCCTACATTCAGTCACCATTCGCCTTTATGCTCTTGTTCGAAGGAAGTTGAAACCTGAGTCGGCCATTCCTCAGTTCTCTTGACTTTGCATGTCGGCCATTCCTGGTACTGATACTGGTTCATGCACATTATGATCGAGTCCTTCCACATTATACAGCTTTGCTGAGTACCTCGTGTTGGATGATGAGGGATGAATTAATGCCCTCCTTCCAGTGGATTTCATCCCATCGACTTCAGATCATTTATTCTGGGATAGGAATCTAGAGTCATTTTTTAGTGCCTTGAGACTTGCAGTCATCAGTGGTAGGTTCACTCGCCATCGACAATTTTGGGAATACATCAATGTCCCCTGATCGATGGATCCTTTCAAGTGTTCGACCTCAACACATTTATTCACACTTGTTAGTTTGCACTCTAGTACCTTGATTCCCATTTTCATTATCGGTGGGTAATCTCGCGTCTGTTAATGGTATACATCAATGACCGGTAATCAGACGATGGACTACTATCTTCGACCTCGACACCTCTATTCACATAGTAGGACATGTACTCGTAGCGGATTGTGTAGAAGACCTTCCAGATTGGTGGCATTTCATATATGCTACCTCCTTGATCGTGCCAGTGTTCATGAGATTCAGCTCTCGTGACTTGATTCCAGTGTATGTCAGATATCTTCAGCCATTATGGAGATCTTGATCCATTATATATCTTCAGCTTTCATGGAGATCATGATCCTTTGTATATCTCCATCATGGAGATTCTAATCTATCTATATTGTACGTGGCGATGACCACACATGTCATATTTTGTATCATGCCTATTCATGGCCATTGTACTCTTATGTATCCGGGACTGCTATATCTACTTGCAGTTATGTGCAAAGTTTGATTATTGTATTATACTGTTGGATGGATGGTTCTTCCACCTGGTTCTTCATCACTCCACTTCTGGGATGGAATTATAATGTATTTCGGCCATCGTATCACCCCTCTGACCTCACACATTAGGGGGCATCTGTTACAGCTGATTTTACCACACATGGTGGATCACACCTTTGTGGCCTTCCCTGTCCCTCTGCAGACTCTTTGGACCCCATGGACCATTTTTGTACCTTTGATGTTTCCAAGATCATCCCTAAAAACATGCATTATTTGCTATACGTGACTTTTAAATCTATTCTCGCGTATATACGCGGATATGACCCTCAAACCCTCGTACATCGGGATGTGTGCAAAAGGCCAAATAGTTTTGGAGTTTTCCTTGATGTGGATTCGAGTCACTTGTCTCTTGGCCTTCCATATGCCTTGAGATCGCTCAGATTTGACCTTCCATTACCCCATTGAAGCACTATATAAGGAACCTTTTGGATACATTGAAAGGAGAGGAATTGAAGAGCAAGAAAACTATAATCCATTGTTGCCAGAGCTTATACTTGAGTCTGCATTCTTTTGTCCCTTGGAGCACTTTGTGTTCTTCCCAAGCTTGCCTTTTGCTTGTGAGCTTACTATCGAGAGATGAAGGATTGAAGTGGTGGAGGCCCAGGTGGAGGACTCAGTTTCTTCAGTTCGCAGACGTGTCGACAGAGGTTGTCACTATTGTAATCTCTGATTTATATTAATAGAAATATATTTTCCTGTCCAATAATGTGTATTTAAATGAGTATTGAATCCATGGATGCTTTTAAATGCTTGTATGTTATTGATTGTATATGCTAGAGTAGGTCTAACACAATTATATAGCATGCTTGTCTTGTTTGCTGAATGTTGAGAGAGCAAATTGCCAATTCAAGCAAGAGTGGAAAAGCTCAACGGGGATCTACATCAACCATCCGAAATAAGGTATGTTTCGAGATCCTTTAGTGTTACGGTTTCTCTTGCATATGGGAAATGATTGATTTCTGCGGTTCCTCTATCTGTTGTGGTACCCCAAGCCATAGGAATTTTTCTCCGTAAAAAAAATCTTTACAAATCAGTTTCAATATCCTCAAAAGATGGATTTGATAACCTCTTTTCCTATCTCAAATCCGAATTTGTGAGGTGGCTGGAAAATGCAGAAATTTCTGAAAATATGCTGCTCAGAGATTTACCTATATCTCTCAAATAAAAATAGATTTTGGAAAACTGAGAGAGGTTTTTGTATATTGGTTTGTTATGAGAAAAAACCTCTCTCAGTTATTTGAGATTCGTTTTCATTTTCCCGACATCTGTATTTCAAAAACATGTGTTAAACAGGGAAATTCTGAGATCCGAAAATTAGGTCTCAGAAATGGATTCGATTCTCCAAATATGTGACCCCTGTAGAAACACTGAGAGAGGTTATTGTTCTTTGACATGTAAGGAACAAAAACCTCCTTCCATTTTGCAAAATGATTCTCCAGTCACTCAGAATCATCATTTTAAAATGATGACTCAGCATGGTAAAAATGCCATATTTCTGAAAACACAGCCTCATCTTACAGGGGACTTTTGATTGCCTTCCTAACCTCCAAATGCAGATCTGAAAGTACCATTGGAAATATTAGGATGTCTAGTTGTCAATCGACTATTTGAGCATGTAAAACGGCCTCTCCACGGCTGAGAAAATTGAGTTTTCCCAAATGCTGACCGTTTCCAAGCTTATGCGCTTTTGGTGGCTAAAATAGCCCTGAATTTCGCGTTTTAGCTACCGAAAGCTCTGCTTTTCGATGGCTAATGAATAGTTGAAATGTCTGCCTAAGCCACCGAAACCTGAGTTTTGACTTTTTGAAGGAAAAAACCAAATCAAATGTTTTTCAAACTTTAGTACAGACTTGAAGCTCTTAAAAGTGAGCTTCAAAAAATTTAGAAACGTATTTTTCAATGACTTCCTATCACCTAAAATAAAATAAATTTGACCAATTTATTTAAGGACATAACATCTGGCTCCTACTCGAGGATGGAATCCTCCCTGTGAGGTTCCAAGAACCACAGATACAATGCCTTTCCTGTAAAACAAAAATTCAAATCTATCTTCTAGTGTTCCATTGGGCATTGAGTTTTCCTATCTTCTAGTGTTCCATTGGGTCATGGAGTGTTCCTATCTTCTAGTGTTCCTCTACCCCTATTCATATTACTACCCCCTCACTTGATAGCTGCTTTGCTTCGCCTACTCAATTTTTCTTCAGCCTTTAATGCTAACTGATATGCTTCGTCCACAGAGATCACCTTGATCAGGGCTAATTCATCTTGGAGCTGAAACTTAAGAGCATTGACATACCTAGCCGTTGCATGTTCGTCATCTTCTTGTAAATTAGTTCTAATCTGCAACTTCAAAAATTCCTCCGTAAATGTAGATATGGATTTAAGTCATTTTGCCTTAAATTTTGGTAGTCTCTGAAAAGTCTTTGTTGATAGTCGGAGGGCATGAACTTAACTTTTAGAAGCTTCAACATCTTCGGCCACAGCTTGATCTTCTCCTTCCCTTGTTTCTTTTTAAGATTCTGGAGATTCTCCCACCATAGAGCAGCATGCAACTTCATTTTGGATGCCATTATTTTAGTCCTTCGTGGATCAGTCTCTTCGATCCCTTCTATATCAAAATACTTCTCCAACTTTTGAATCCAATCCATGAATAATTCTGGATTCAATTTGCCTTTGAAATCAGGGACCTCGACTTTAGCCTTGGTTCCTTGTTTGGTTATTGCCTCAATAAGCCTCTCCATGGGGTCTACAACTCTGACCTGACCTCGTGGAACCTCCAATTCCTCCTCGGATTCTTCATAGGGCAATCTGGACTCGATGGCCTCTAATCTTCGGAGTAGTTCCTCATCAAGGGTTATTCTCCATTTGGCATTTCTCCTGCCTCTCCTTCCCCAGTTCAGATGGACACCCCTCTGAGCCATCGTTGTGCTTTGATACCAAACTGATGCAGTCATCCTTAACTGCAGAAACACCCAGAAATCCTGTAGCTTCAAAGTCACATTTTAAAACAAAAAATAGTACACCATATATAGTAATAGACTCAACTCAATCATACACAGGCCATTTTATTCTCATTAAAATACTCAACTACAGAAATGAGCCAACACTCTCAGACACTAAAACAGGACAGCGCAGGTCCATACTCCATTAACAGAGATGAGCCAATACTCTCAGACACCAAAACAGGACACGCAGGTCCATACTCCACTAATAGTGATGAGCCAATGCTCTCAGACACCAAAAACAGGACACGCAGCAACTAAAAATGCCTAAAACAATGAAAACCAATCTCCTAAAAACAAAAACAAAAAATGCCGATAATTTCTCAGGCCTAGACTTTTTGTTCTGAAGATTTTTGCCCAAAGCCAGATCCGAAAAAGCGCAGTCGTGTTCAGTCATGCCTATTTGAACGCGGAGTGCTCCCACCAGTCACTGATCGAAACAGCCGTTCTGTTTCCTAATCCTATGCTCCGCATCAGTTAGTTTGATGGTTTGGATGCCCTATTCGGTTTGTTTGTTTATTTATTGGTGCATTGTCTATGGCTTGGCACGACACCTGTACATAAGTCTCGAAGATGTTCGTTTGCCGCCCAAGGAAGAGGTTTGAGAAGAGGCCTAACCGCCTAAGCTCCCATTAATCTATGGTACGAAGATCATAGTGCTCTGTTGTTGCTCCAATCGAATGAGGCAACTTGGAAGGATATGAGGCAGGCTCCAGCCTCCCACAGAGTTTGGATAAAGACCAACCAACATAACCTGCAACTATAGGACTTGCCAGATGTGTCATTTACAGGAGCTTGAGACAAAAGATGCATCTCATTTTTTGGTAAGCCTTTTACAATGTGATTAAAGGTCATTAATATTGCCTCTGTCGAGATTCCAAGGCTACTTTTCTACTTTCTTTCAGTAAATTTCTGCTTAATCCATGTATCCTCTGACATAGATCACAGTATCTTCACCCTCATGTCGTGTCGTTTTAGCATTCCCAACGTCAGCACCTATCGGAACAAAGTAGACTATTGCCTAAGCACCTACCGGAACAAAGTAGTCTACTGCCTAAATGATGGAGTTTCGTCGTTTCCATCAGAATTTAGGCACAACTTCCTTTAAGCAGGGACTCAATTAAGCACAACTTCCTTTCCATCAGAATTTGGTTGCATGAATCATTGTAATTTTATTTGTAGTATATGTTTAGTGAGTAACCTACTTACCCGACCATTTGCACGGACTGGATGACCGGCAACGTTGGATGTGACCGCTCATGCGAGCCAGGTCGTCCGATCGGTGCAAATGGTCGGGTAAGTAGTGAAATCCTATGTTTAGCGTGTTCATGTAAATAATGATATATTACAAAAAGATATTTTTTCTTTAACTTCAAGATTATTTTTAATTGTTTTAATTTTCAAGATTATTTTTAATTGTCTTGATCTTTAAGATAATTTTTAATTTTTTTATATGGACAATCTTATCTCTATCAAATATGTACTGCTTTGTAATACCAAATATTGTTGTGCACTTTTGCTTTCTGGCATCCTTTCTTCTATTTTTTTGCCTTTTATTTTTGCCGTGTGCATTGCATGGGTATCTATCAAAACTTGAGTGGATTGAATAATTTTCTGTTTTTTAGGAGGTCATAAGTTCAAATAGGTTTACAGCTCTATAGACTTTAACAGTCAAATTAAAAAAAGAAAAAAAATACCTTATCCCACAAATCCCACAAATAAGAAAATCTCATACACCAAATTAAAGTATAAGATTCTTATAAACCTTAGTTTGCTATTTGAGTTGTTTAAAAAATACTCCTATATATCTTTATTATTAGAATATGTGCATATACCCAAAATAAAATCCCATCAGGAAGTCTCGTAGAAGGAAAGACAAGTCTCGTAGTTACGAAAAGCTGTTAGAATTGGCCCTTTAAAAAACTAAACAAGATTACCAGGACACCATACAAATATACCTGTATTAGTTATGATACTCATAGCTCCCCATTGTTGTCAGACCGGTAAATAAAATCTCCTCTTCCAACATCATCAAATAATCTGCAAAACTCACATATTTCAAACTGTGAAAATTTCATCGAACAACAAAATATGATATTAACTAAACATTTTCTAATGTGCAGAAACATTAATAGTCATTCATTCAACTCACATACTTGTAACTGTGAATATTTCATCGAACAACAAATTATTATATTAACCAGTCATTTTCTGATCTCCAGAAACAATAATAGTCATTCGTTGACCAATGGGGTGTGGGTTCACTGGTGAGGTCGCCCCAGAGTTAAGTTGCCCCGTATGATTTGCTTCTTATTGTGGTGTGCCCTATTTGGATGGCATGGCACTAGTTTCAAATGGGCGAGCCCAACTGCAAGTGCCAAGCAATTTTGGCAGAATAGACACCCTTCCAACATACAAGTCATCTAATAAAGCTGAAGGATTGTAAGAAATGTATATTGCTCACTTGAGATCCGGATCGTACACCAACGCGTTCCAATTTATTAATTTGAGATTTCTGGGAGGGTCGCCAACCATCTGTGTTTACGCACAACGGACCATATTCCATCTGGCCCAATTAAGAGCTTACAGGGAATCACTTTGATCTTCTCTAAGTTATCGGATGTGTATCTGAAATAGGTCTCAACATCACCCTACAGAACATGCAAATTATTAAACAGAGAGACAACAGGCATAGTTGAAAATTGACAGCCATATGAATGTTAAAAATAAGGGAATCCTGTATTTAAGACAAACTTTGATCCATTTTTATGTATATATCTATATGGAAGTCTCCACTCATTCAACTCACGATATTCTTCAAGTTTCAACAAATTGCTCATTGATTCACAGACCTCACCACGACAGTATGCATAGTTTACAGTTTCCTCTTTCGGCAGGATGCGGGCAGCCACAGGTGTAATCTTAAATCCTCGATCAGTATAGCATCGAGAGATATTAAACCCTTTAGCCACACAATTCCCCTTGCCCACAAAATGAATGAACAAGGTCCAGATTGTGTATCTCCACGTGTTTAAATATCTAACAATACTACATTGATCCGGGATTTAAGATCAGAGGTAGTGTTACCTGTTGAAATGGCAGTCCAAGCCAAGCACAGGTAAGCATATGAGAGAAAAGTGACCACTCTCATCTTAGTCACTAGTCCCCAACTTTTTTGAAAGTCGAAACCTCCTACGGGAGAGCCCTATTTCGACCCTGCAAAGACACTAAAGAACAAAAATATCTTTCTTTCTAGGACTCTTAATGATCAGTGTCTAATGGAATTTAAATATGAGAATGAAAGTGTCATGCAAAGTGTGTGTAAAGTATGTTTCAATAATACAATTTATCCAATGACAAACAAGTTAACAAGATCACAGTAAGTATCATTAATAACCGATTTTATTTATACAATGTAATGCCAAACATCACCTGATATAGAGCAATTATTGATAAGTATAAGCATTTGTCATGTTCCTGAACTTAAATGCAGCAGTATATGCTATAAGATAGATAGCTATTAGTATAGTGACATAGGTGAGGTTGATAGCAGCAATATGTTTGTTATCACATTAAGAGGAACAATCACCATTTATCCATTTACTTTTATGGATGCATGGCTGATATATCAATATGAATCAGATGTTATGACAACAATAAGAAATTTCATCCATCACACGTGCACATCATTCATCACCAATTATGATCACTCACTCATACAATGTGTGCAAACAGCACTTATATGATAGTCATTCACATGGAATGTGACAACAAAATGTATGGCAACGCTAGGACTGGAGAATTGGGAATCTCATCATCCGAAGGAAGAGAATATAACCACGGAGAGAAACAACATTGTACATCGGAACCTTGAAAAATTTCTAATGGTT
>LPNX010237352.1:30068-70663 GCA_001517045.1 Pseudotsuga menziesii
TTAAGTAAAAGAAATGAAAAAAAATACATAGATATATTTGAATATTTATTTTTCCTAAGTTATTTTTAAATATATTCTCAAAAATAATTTTGAAACATAGCTATATAAACATATACATGATAAATGATTTATACTTTATCAGAAGACAAGGAACACAAGGAAATATAGATGTGAAGAAAAGAAAAGAAAAAAAATCCAAATTTCAACATAGACTTTGAAAATGTAAATTTTGATTGAATTAAGGTTTTGAGGAAAAGACACAATAGGGGAGAGAGCACTTGTGAGGCAAGGACCAAATGTGGCCATACTTGTGGTCACGTCGCCTATCTATACACAAAATTAAACTTGTCCTAATAAATAACATAAATTAGTCATTTAAATAATATTTAATGTCCAAAAACATTACAAAAGTTACCCATAAAATGACTAGCCCCACATCTGACCAATATCTAGCTTTCTGTGACAAACTGTGCATGTCTGATAGATTTTCCTTACAAGACATCCTGTCCCAATCTCGTCCTAAACAAATCTACCTTACACAACATCATATCACTGCCACACCCTGTAATGTTCTGACATACAATATTCATCAAACCTTAAAACCTAATGCAAATATCAATATAGAGAGTACAACAACACCATCTAATCAAACCCAACGAATGACAATTGGAGACGTATGTTCCAGGAGAAAGGCTAACATGATCCTGAAATTGATGGACACCTGCACAAGAAAAGGAGACGAGTTGTTCAACTTCACCTGTTGCATTTATCAACAACCCATCCATCCCTATGCAAGGGACAAGCAATGCATTAACTATGAACCAACCCAATCAGATCAACCGTGAATTTGGAAATCAACCATGATTCTATTAGAAAGCACAAGGATAATCTAGGTGAGTGTCATAGCCATTGCATCATACTCCAATTGATCCTAACCACACAATTAGAAACACAAGACTTCAATCCATGTCAATTCAAAGAGCCAATCAAAACTAACATAGAATTCTATAAATCAACTATCAAGATCCGCAATTTTAACCATACGGACTCAACAACTGCTTGAAGGTATCATTGATAACATGGCTTACATAGCACACAGACTCTTCTAGCACACACCACCCATCACCAAGAACATTAACAAACATGTCTCCTAGAACATTCACAAATAGGTATATTATATTTCTGTTATACCACATCTTTATATTTCTATGTTGCTTTAACATAAGGTTTCAATCCACTTTTGTTCTTAGGACATTAAAAATGAATAAATACATAATATTCTTTGTTCAAGATAGGTAGCATTCATAGCCCAACAATTTTATTGAGACAAAACAATAACACAAATCCCAAACCACTGCCATAACTAGAACCTAAGGCCTTAATCAAACACTCTTAAGGATTCACAATTATTCTATGAATCAAATGTTAGTATTGAAACCATGCATTGAAATCTTAGCATATGCAAATGCGGATTGGCAGTGACTTAGGAAACCAAGGCTTGGGAACTAATGAAGTCAACTACACAAGCAATGAAATACACTTTGCTAAGAAAGTCCACTTGAATCCAACAAAAAAACACAATGTGAAAGCCAATGATCAATCATAGGCACCAATTACTGCCAAAGAAGGTAGAAATGGTGCAATTGTTGGACATTTCAAATACATGAAAAATGATGGAATTGTAATTATAATGTTTCCTGACTGACAAATGAACTTGATTGCAGTATTGGAGATAGGCATCAACACAAGTTTTATGGAGCATTATCATGATAGGCATCAAAACTTGAAAAACCTATGGCAGGTTTCACTATACTTGAATAGGTTACTGTTATTTTGCAATATGAAAACTTATGTCATGTTATCCTCCATAGGCTTGCTAACAAATGATGCAAATGTTAGTTTTGGCTGAGAATTCGCAATGATTGCTAATGGCATCTTGTGGAGAATCTACGGTAAGTAAAGGTATATTGTCAACGTTTCGAGCCATCCTTGGCTCATCTTCAGGACATTATTGAAGCCTGAGATGATCAATGTGTCTTACTTCATATAAATATAGATAAGTCATAGGAAGTCAACAACTAGGGTTTTAATGAAGTTTTTACTATAAATTTATAATTTTGTTGTAAAATTGTAAATTTTTTTAATTTTGAGGTAATGAAATGTTTTATTTTAATTTTAATTATTATTTATAAAATGTTATAATATAATGTTTTAAAATCTAATGTTATAATATAATATAATGTTTTTTATTGTAATTTTAATTAAGATATTAAAATTTTTAAATTGTAATTAATGTTTATAGTCCTCTATTATAAAGTTTTTAAAATAATTAAACAGTTATTAAGGAACAATTGACTTTTTTAAAATTAAAACTATTTTATTAAATTTAATTGTTTTTAAAAATTGTTAGGTTTAGGAACCTAAGAAAGTTATTAGAGTTATATTTAATTAAGTTATTAGAGTTATATTTAATTAAATTATAATTAAATAATTAAAAGTTTTCATACAATTGTTATGTAGAGTTATACTTAGTATAAATCTTCCCTTTAGTTTTTTATTTATTTTAAGCTAGTTTTTTATTAAAATTTTTATTTAGTTAAAGTTGATAATCTTTAACTTATTTACTTTTTAATTAAATTTTAAATTTTAATTAAGTTTTAATAAAGGTTTAAATTTAATAAAAGTTTTAATAAAGGTTCTAAGGTTGAAACTAAAAGTTCAAAAAACTTTTTAGGTTTTTGTTGAATATGTAACTTCGGAAGATATTATTATTGTACATTTGTTATATTTTTATTATTATTATATTATTATTATACCTCCTTCTGAGATGTTTTTCCTTCGTTTGAAGATGTCGTTATTATACTTGGTCATGTAATAATATCGAGGTAAAACCTCCGTTGTAAGTCAGGGAAATAGTCCCCAAAAGAATAAGTGCAAAATGTATTTTTGAATCTCCTAGGAGAAGTCAGCCCAATTAGGTTTTTAGGTCTCCCACATGAAGAGTATAAATAAGGAAACACCCTCCCTCATTTGGACACACAACAAGCTTAAGTAAGTTTGCTCCAAGGAAGAGAAAGACAAGTTCATTGGAGAAGAAGAAGAAGAAGAATTTGCAGAAGTTATCTTATCTCTTGGGTTTTCTATCTTTGATTGACATTGTACTAAGTGAGGAATCTATACTAAAGAAGTTGTTGGGTTTTTCCCGAGAGAGGGTTTTCCCAGCATAAAATCTTTGTGTCTCTTTTATGTTGTGTTTGTCTATATTTCAGTGATCCTATTGCATTATATTATAGATATAACATATTTGAATTAAAGTGCAAACTCTAACATGGTACCATAGCCACCCTAAAAGAAGGCATTATGCAGCTGCGGAAACCAGGGCTTCCAAGTTCTAGCATTTTTCTCCACCGAGCATTTGAAAAAGAAGGACAAGCCAACTCGCCTAAAGGAGGCGCGCCTTTTGGTCAAAGCAGATTCTAGTTTGGAGAAGTCTCAATTTTTTACTGCAGGACATTGCGGGACACTACGAAAAGGAACTAGGGCATCAATTTTTTGGAGCTTCCCTCCATATAATTTGGAAAAGGACACCACTGGACAACACGCCTTGAGGAGGCGCATGTTTCTATCCAAGCAGAAGTTCAAGATTCCAAATTTGGAAAATTATGGATTCTTTATCAAACCATAGGTCATTTAGGTCAAGGAGCAGTTTGTACGTCTCAAATTGGTAAGATCTATTTCGTTGCTATGAGATTCTCATATTAAAATGATGATTCATACCAAGCTTGAGGACAATATTGAAGGAGCTAACAACTTTCGAGCATGGAAGTACATAATTTCTCTTATCCTACAAGAGAATGACTTGGACAAGGTATGTTCAATTTGAAAACGCATAGGATCCTCAGGCGTGAATGAAATCAATTGTGAAAGAAGGATGCATAAGCGAGAAACAATACAGTGTAAATTGGTCAAAAGGTTCATGGCAAATTACACACACATGTGACAAAATTGGAAGAGTAACATTACATCCATTAATCAGTAAATTGCATGTAATACAATTGTGTTACAAATAGGAGAATTCAAATGCATTAGGTAGGATTCGAATCTACCAACCTGGATTGACTCCAGAGCTTACTCGGTATGGGAGAATCATGGCTAGAGCTCACTAATGCAACTGCGGATAACTGAATTAGTTCACAAACAATTAACTGGCTGAGTTAGTTGAGAAAAGGCACCCAACCTCCATTGAATCATGCAAATTGGCACTAGGATGACTAAAAGTGAACTAACTGATGGGAATCAGAGCTTAACTGAACATAACTGAACACCGACTAGGCTCAACTACTGGTGACTGCTGGTGGCACTCAGAGTGGGTTCCTAAATTATAGGGATTGGTACCTATAGCTCCTAAAATCATGCTAACATGCACATTGAGTGTTAGGTGGGCCTTAGATGAGTCCCCATGGTACTAGTGAAGTGGAAATGACCTCCTAAGATAGGAAAAGACAGATAGACTATGGTCGTCAAGGGATGATTAATTAATTAATCCAACAACCCCCCTTAATTCTAACTTGGACAACATGGGCCCTGGAAACTAAGACTAAAGGTCACCCATACAATCTAAATGCAAAAAATAACTGCTTAACAAACAAAGGAAATGGGGAAAACCTCACGGGAAACCCTCTCTTCAAAATAAGCAGGAAAAACTAGGATCAAGATTTCACATCAAGATGAAATTTCTTCTTGAATAAAAAACTTTTGAAAATATTTCTACAATTTGCATCCCTATGGAGCAGTAATGTAGTGTGATGGTCCTTGTGTGCAGTAGTTTCTTGGTACTGCGCATGTGAACCTCTCCACTTTATTCCAATCTGATGACAGATAGGAGAAGAAATATTGCCTTTGTCTCTTCTTTCTGGAGGAAGAGTGTCATGATCCAATTTGTTCTTCAATGAGCATAATTGGTGACCAGACCTTACCATCATGAAGCATCTCTCTAGGAGTTTGTAGCACCTCTCTAGGAGAAGTGGATTTGCTTGACATAGCGCAAGGGTCTCTTTTTGAAACTGAGATCTTGTTCTCCTCATGGTAGATGACTCTCCATTCATGTTCCCAACAACCTCAATAACCTTTTGAGTTTATTTAGGCCTAGGATTGGGAGTAGGGACTAGATATAGATCCGATTGAACTTCATCTTCAATTCCATAAACTGATTCAACTTGGACCTCTACTTCAGATTATGAATCTAAAACATTGATGGAAACATTATCATATATAGAAGGTTTAGGTAGGATGAATTTACCTTCCCTTTCAAATGGCAGTTGAGACTGTATTGGATCTGAGTATCGCAGAAAGTGTGAGAATTCATATGCCTTCGAGGCATGGTTTGCAACACCTTTCGCTATCATCTTCCTAGTTGAGATATATGAGATATCCATTGAGTCAAGACCAGATCCAACTCGCTTTGGTGAGCATGTATGAGTCATTTGGTATACATACACCAAATTTGGAGCTAAGGAGGGAACACATAGGACATTTTTTAGCACTCCATGCTCTAACTTGATTAAACCCTTCCCTTCATCTTGGATTTGAGTGTCATCTCCCATGTGAATACTTGGACCATCGGTAAGATTTAATAAAGAGAATGTTTCTTTGCATGCAACCATGTGATTGGAGGCTCCTAAATCAAAGAGGAAGGCATGAGATTTTGAAAATCCAACCTTCAGTGCATGGAATCTCTCATGATCTTTGGTCTTATATCCAAAGTCAACTTTCCTTGTGCCTTTAGGGATGGAAATTTTGTGTTGTTCAAGGAGTCTTGACATGTGATCTAAAGTCTTCTTCATACAACCTTTCTCTGTATGGTTTCCTTTCTTACAGCAGAAGCACTTTCCCTTGTGAAACCTCTGATGTTTGTCCTTCTTAGAGCCCAAGGCTTCATCTATTGGATCAAACTCTTATTTAAGTTCGAATTCAGTGTTCCTCTTCTCCTTTCATTTATGCTTCCTCCTTGCTTGTGCATTCTTTGTCTCACTAACCAAGAGAGATTTATTTGGGGAGGCTCTAAGGGCTCCCATCTATATCAACTTGTCTTGTTCTTGTATTAGATATTCTATGAAGGCATCAAAGGATGGCATTCGCCAATGAGGAGTTGTTAGTATCCTAGAGTGAAAGGTGGATACGAATACTGAGAATTCTGGGCCAATTTTGATAAAAAATGAGAGCACCAATTGCTCATCCTTCTTTGCAATCCCGCATTGCTTACATTGCATGACAAGATATTTGAATTTTGAGAAAAAATGTTGTATAGTTTCGAAGTTGTTGTGTTTTAGTGCTATCAGCTCATCCTCCATAATATGGCCCCTTATCTCATCCTTCTTTCCAAACAAGGATTCGAGCTTCTCCCATACTTCTTTTGGAGTTCTCAATCCATCAAGATGGAATAGTAACTCTCTGGATATGTGGATGCACATGAATCCAAATGCTTCATCCAGCTTGTTCAGATGCTTCGACTTCTCAAGAGGCTGATGGGGTTTGAACTCTCTTCCCATAGTGACCCTGTACAGACCCTTGTTGCACAATACTATCTACATATCATCCCTTCAGATGCTTCGACTTCTCAAGAGGCTGATGGGGTTTGAACTCTCTTCCCATAGTGACCCTGTACATACCCTTGTTGCGCAATACTATCTACATATCATCCCTCCAATCAAGATAGTTGAAGGGTGTGAGGATTTTGGGTGTCAAAGTTGTTGAATTATCAATCTTACAGCTTCATGAACAACTAATTCTTTAGAAAATATTTGAACGTAGCTGCAAAAACATTGCCATACACTTCAATTCGCAGTCAAACCAATTCAAGCACTCTCCACTTCGACATGTGCACTTTCTTTGGGTGCATCACACCTGGCTAGACTTCTCTAGACATAACCCAGAGGGAGCAAGGCAATAATACCGGGATTTATGTGGAACCTAATTGTTTCGGGTGCATCAATGGAAGTTTTTTAGGTTTGAAGCTGGCATGTATACTTGCTCTGATACCATGTTCAATTTGAAGAAGTATAGGATACTCAGGCCTGAATGAAATCAATTATGAAATAAGGCTGCAAAAGTGAGAAACAATTCAATGTAAACTATTCAAAAGATTCATGGAAAATTACACACACATGTGACAAAATTGGAAGAATAACATTACATCTATTCATCAGTAAATTGTATGTAATACAATGGCGTTAAAATAAGATAATTTGAATTCCTTAGGTAGGATTTGAATCTACCAACCTGGACTGACTCCAGAGATAACTTGATGTGGGAAAATCACCACTAGATCTCACTAAGGCAACTCCAGATAACTAAATCAGTTCACAAACAATTAATTGATTGAGTTCGGTGAGCAAAGGTGCCACAGCACCTTTAAATCATGCAAATTAGTGCTAGGATGACTGAAAGTGAACTAACTAATGGGAATTAGAGCATAACTGAACATAACTGAACACCGACTAGGGTCAACAGCTAGTGGTTGGTGGTGGCACTCAAAGTGGGTCCCTAAATTATAGGGATTGATCTTTGGAGCTCCTAAACTCATGCAGACAGGAACATTGAGTGTTTGGTGGGCCCCAGATGAGTCCCCCATGGCACTAGTGAAGTGGAAATGACCTCATAATCTAGGAAAAGAAAAATAGACTATGTTGATTAAGGGAGGATTAATTAATTAATCCTAACAATGTCATGTTATCCTCCATAGGATTGCTAACAAATGATGCAAATGTAACTTCAGAAGATATTGTTATTGTACCTCCTTCTGAGATGTTTTTCCTCCATTCAGAGATGTCATTATAATACTTATTCATGTAATAATATTGAGGTAAAACCTCCATTGTAAGTCAGGGAAATAGTCCCCAAAAGAATAAGTGCAAAATGTATTTTTGAATTTCCTTAGTAGAAGTCAGCCTAGTTAGGTTTTAAGGTCACCCACATGAAGGGTATAAATAGGGAAGCACACTCCCTCATTTGGACACACAACAAGATCAAGCAAGTTCACTCCAGGGATGAGAAAGACAAGTTTGTTGGGGAAGAAGATGAAGAAGTTGCAGAAGTTATCTTATCTCTTGGGTTTTCTATCTTTGATTGGCATTGTACTAAGTAAGCAATCTATATTGAAGAAGTTTCTAGGTTTTTCCCGAGAGATGGTTTTCCCAGCATAAAATATTTGTTTCTATTTTATGTTGTGCTTGTCTATATTTGAGTTATCCTATTTCATTAGATTATATATCTAACATATGTGAATTAAAGTGAAAACTCTAGCATGGTATCATAGCCACCCTGAAAGAAGGAACTGTGCAGCTATAGAAACTAGGGATTCCAAGTTCTATCATTTTTCTCCACAGATTGTCCAAAAAAGAAGGCTAAGCCAACTCGCCTCAAGGAGGCACATCTTTTGGTGGAAGCAGATTCCAGTTTGGAGAAGTTTCAATTCTTTACTGCAGGAGATTGTTGGACATTGCGAGACACTAGGGAAAGGAACTAGGGCATCAAATTTTTGGAGCTTCCCTCCACATAATTTGGAAAAGGACACCATTGGACAACTCACCTTGGGGAGGCACATGTTTCTATCCAGACATAAGTTCAAGATTCCAAGTTTGGAAAATTAGGGTTTCTCTATCAAACCCTAGGTCAGCCAGGTCAAGGAGCATTTTGTAAATCTCAAATGGGTAAGATCTATTTCTTTGATATGATGTTCTCATATTAAAATGATGAATCATACCAAGCCAGAGGACAAGCTTGAAGGAGCTGGCAACTTATAATCATGGAAGTATAGAATTTATGTTATCCTAGAAGAGAATGACTTGGACAAGTATGTAATTGGGGAGGTTCCAGAACCAAAGGGAGAAGAGTCCAAATCAAATCACAAGAAGAACATGATTAGATCCAAGAGGATTATTGCCGACTCCATCAAATATCGTCTCATTCCTCATGTTTCATCATTAAATACTCCAAAGCATATGTTTGATGCTTTGATCAAACTATTTGAAGGAAAGAACATCAATTGAAATATGAAAATGAGGAATCAACTCAAGAATGTGAATATCCAACACTACGAAACAATCCAATCTCATTTCATAAGGGTCTCTCAAATCAAGGAGATACTTGAGACCATTGAATAAAGTGCCGAAGAAGGAGAGATCATGATGACTACTTTGAATGGTCTCCCAAGATCTGTTGGGGCACGAACCTTGAAGGTCCTTAATTTTGGCAACTCCGCGGTTTTGGTGTGAAGCTTGTAAGCGGAGTTGCGGTCCAAAATAGTCTTACGGGTGTCGAGGTTGGGTCGAACCCCCTCTTGTTATAATTAACCCATGGTTTAAACTCATGGTTTTTAAGCCCATGGTTTAAACACATTGTCACGTCCCCATGCCTCCGACCGGCGAAGAGGACGCGACTCCAAGCTTCAAACACCCGGGCTAAGAGCCCCATGAACATGTACAGGCATGAAAATTGCTGGAACATAATGCTTAAACTTGAATATTGAGCTAGAGTATGCACACAGGATTATTAATCATGCACATATGCAATTTAATCATCATACACAACGGAAAACCAACAACATTCATACATGCATGTATGCATTTAACATGTTCATCAATTTCATTAACAGAAATTAAGATTGCAGAAGTAGAATGGACAAGATCACTTATCTTATGATGAACTCGATCCACAACCAGCTACATCGCTGCAACGTTCCACCCAACCATAGGCCAGCGTGCTCCTTAATCTCTCAGCAACGCTGCCACCCCCGAGCTGGGCATGATTCTCCAAGGAATAAGGGAACTAGCAGGCTTACACATAGCCAGGGATATACAAAACACACAGCCAAGCCAACAGAGTTGGGTTTATCAGGCCATTAAGGAGCTGGAGAAGGAAAATTGCTAAGCTGGTGAGCTCATTACAGAGCCAAGAACACCTACACTAGAACTAGCCTGACCTCTAAGACACCCAAACACATCCAACACAAGGAATCAGTCCCTTCTCTACTACACAGTCCCTCAGGCCCTGCATTCCCTTCCAGTGCTATTCAGGGGTGATGGAGAAGAAGGCCAGCCCTCTAGCTCTGTCTGTGTGGTTTCCAGCACTAGGTTTATCAAGCAAACCAAGCCAACATCCCTGCTCCTTGCACAGTCCGAAGACCAACCATTGCATGTATGCAATCAATTAGCTATCACAGCTTAAATAGGGAAAAGACTCCCCAGCGAATTACCCAGTCCCAAACACAACAGCAAACACAATTCCAATAGGGAAAAAATCACAGCCCGTCTTGGGAAACAAAATCACCGGGAAAAATAAACAGACCACGTTGGGAAATAAACTACTATCTCCCGGCCTGTGCGTGAGCAAAAAACAATGCAGACCCCACAAATCAGTCGTGAGAAGAGGATACAACCGCACTATTCACCAATCCATGGAGGAAAACGGCGTGGGTGAAACCAAGAAAACTCCTATGCATGAGAACAATGAACAGACCATTGGAAGTGCGTGAAGGTGAGCAACTACAGGAGGACGCGAAATTGCAGTGCGTGAGCCTTCAGCACAGTCGTGGAGCCAAGAAAATGTCTGCGTGAGACCAAAACCGTCCAGAGCCTATGCGTGAGGAGAAACAGACCAAATCGTGGTGAGAGTGGAATTGCCTGCATGAGTGAAGTCCACAGGGGTGGAGTGTGCGTGGGGGTGTGGACTGACAGTCCTGCCACCCCACTCCCAAAACCATTAACTACCCCAACCACCACCAGCCATTATTCAATGAAGGTGGTTGGATAACACAAGGGGAGAAGACACATGGGTATTTTCCCTCATTGGCCAAGGTTTGACTAATTTCCCCCACACCCTTATCCTTGTGAAAATCATGCCCCTTTCGATTTAGTTGCCACGATCGTAGCTGGTCGGGTTCATTTAATTAATTATAGATGCATAGTTACATGTTGACCAACATATATGTGCCGCATGCCCCGATATACCATCGGTGACAATTTTAAATCCCAAAACATAGCATAACCGATCAATGGTGGGGCCTTGGCCTTTAGCTCCACACCATGATCATTTACAATTTAGACATCATATACATCTAATGTAATGGGGTCAAAACCGGGACATTACACACATGGTATTGTAATAGTGCACTAGTATAAATAGGCACTTATGTAAAGGAGAAAAGAGCTTTTTCAAAGGTTTTTGTATGATGATAATTTGATGCGAAGAAGCTAAGGCCTATTTTTGGGTTTAAGGTTAAGTCCTAGCTAAGTGCGTGGATGACCTCTGCAGCTAAGTGCGCAGAGAATTTTGTTAAGGTTAAGTCCCAACTGAGTGCGTGGATGACCTATGCAGCTGAGTGCGCAGAGGGTTTTTGGAAGAAAGGATCTGCAGCTTAGTGCGCAGTTGTTGGGTTGTTGAGAAGATCTGCAGCTGAGTGCGCAGATCAGAACTGTGTTGTTTGTAAAGAGTTGAATATAAACGCAGTTCTGTGGACGTAGCCCCTACATTGGGGGTGAACCATGTATATATTGTGTTGTGGTGGTTCTTGTTTATTTTGTTCCTGTTATATTTATGCATTTGATAAGTAGGTGAATGATAAGTAAGATATATTGTTAAGTATTAACTTCGTTGTGAATTCCCAGTTAAGGGTTAAGCAAGTAACTGTCTGTTTATCTAAACTGCGAAGCTATTTAAGTGAATGTCGAAGCTCTGTATTGTATAATTATATTTGTTAAGGCTAAAGGTACAGTAATATCCCTCTTTTGCCTATAGAAACCTAATTCTGCGGCACCCCATAGCTGTTTCGGGTGAGACTGCAACCTGTTCGCAGGTTGTTACCGAAAGGGCCAACACTGTGGGTCTCTTTGTTGGTTGGTAAATAAAAGTATAAGAACCCGAGTCTACCCTAAGCAGCCAACAAATTGGTTCCGTTGCCGGTTGAACTAGTATCTGCTTCAGAAGGGATCTACGTCGTACCTGGAGGGATATGTTTTGGAGGCCCTCAGTAAAAGAAATCGGTGACTGGGTTGAGGATACCTATCTGAAATTTGCTGAACAAGAAAATAAGGACTCGTCGTAGCTCAGACGACTTCTTGAAAAGGTACGTTTTTTCTGATATTTATGAAATTTTCTTTGGTAGTATCCACATAGAATTGCACCAGTGGTTATCCAGGTTGACAGAAAGAAAGACAAACTTCCAAGAATATCAGTCTGCTGCCTGGACCCCGGAAAGACTTAAGCTGTTGAAAAGAGTGAACAACGCGGTATCTAGAGCTGTTGACTTCTGGACAAAGCGAACCCTTGAAGCATTTGTGACGGAGTTCGCCATCGACACGCATACTTATTTCAGCGAAGCAGAAAGATAGTTCTTCAAAGGACCAAGGGGTAAGTACTTGAATTCATTAAGTTTGAAAATCAAAATGCTCTTGGCTGAGAAACACATATTGCTTATCAAATCAGATTGCTAGATTTATTGCTACTAACCTATGTTTGAAAGCGAAAGTGACTTCGATGAGCAAAGTGGTTTGCTTCGCAACAGTAAAAGATACAAGAGAAATTTTGGATCCTTTACCCTAGGCTAGAATACCGGTTATACCTCATTAAGCCCAGAAGAGTCTGAATCTGAAGAAACCCCTTTTGTTAGAAACCCTCCTATAACTCCGCAGCGAAGATCTGTTATCCCTGAGAACCCGTCGCAGTCCGAAAGTAACCCTAGCCCGAGTAGTCTTGTTGCAGATCAGTCTAACTCAGTAAGTTCCCCCCCTCCTGTTACCAGTCCTCCTCCTCCCCCTCCTCCCCCCCGTCAATCCACTATGGCCCATGTGAACAATGATATCAAGCTCCCAGTCTTTAGAGGAACTGGATCAGAGGATCCAGAGCAGTTTTGGTTCTTATGCGAAGCTGTTTGGACTGCTAAGAATATTATGGATCAAAATACAAGAACAACGTAGCTGGTCACCTCTTTCAGAGACCGAGCTTTGACCTGGTTTATGAAGTTTTCCAGTACTCAAAACTATATCTTGGCTGATATTAAAAAAGCAATGATCAAAGAATGCAAGAAGCCTAAATCAGAGTCACAATCTATAATTGAACTAAAAGAAATTCAGTAGAAGCGAGGTGAATCAGTTTGGGCCTTTGATCAGACATTCAAGGTTCTGCTGGATCAAGTTAGTTTCACTATTGGACCAGAACAACATAAAGAATGGTTCATTGTAGCACTATTGCCGCATATTAGGACTCCACTTATGCAACAGAAGGTTGTTGATCAGCAAGAGGCATTGGAAATTGCTATGAAACTTGAAACAACTCCTGTTGGAGATAATTCAGGAATAGCCCAAATACAAGCACAATTAGCAGAAATGGCTTTGGAGCTTCGCGGCATGAAAAAAGGGAAAGCTACTCGCGAAAAGGTTTGGTGTACGCGATGTAAGACAGAAGGTCGTGACAAAGAACAGTGTCTTGCATTAAGAAATTATTTGAATACTGGTGCATCGAACCCGTTTAACCCTAATGTCCTATATTGTGAGATCTATAGAACAACTGGTCAGCATCGACCTGGAGATTGCTACTTGCTGCAGAGATATGTTCAAGTACCTAAGAATCCCTACTGCAAGTTCTGTAAGTCAGTTGGACACAACGAAGACGAATGTCGCAGCTTTGACCTCATGAGAGAGCGAACCTATGATGCTTATAGGGTACAACCCGATGCACAAGGAAATGATGGATATGGTTACCGTGGTAGTACATCAGGTCGAGGTCGTGGTGGTATGCCTGGAAGAGGTCAAGGCCATGTTATTTGCTATAATTGTAATAAGGCAGGACATGCATCTAGAGACTGTCAGAACCCAACTATGACATGTCAATATTGCAGAGCAGTCGATCATGTGATAGAACAATGCCCACAGTTGATAGCCAAGATACAAGAAAGAAATGGTGCTCCTACTCAGAATGTTCAGATGATTGCTGTCGAGAAAAGGCCTGTCCCAGCCATTAATGTTGTTACAAGGAGTGGAGCTACGACGCAAGTGTAGAATAAGGAGAAAAAACCTAACGAGGCTTGGGTCCGCAAGACCCCAGAGAAAATCCCAGTCTTCGATGTTGGAAGAGAAAAATCAACATTTATGGAAGCTAAAAAATACTTTGTTGATCCAAGAACATCAGTAGAAACTACGCAACAGCATCAATAGCAGCTACAGTTTCAAGAAGCTTCGCCGGATCAAGTAAGTACACTAACATCATTTTTACAGAGTTGTATGAAGCTATTAAGAAATCATAATGCTTTGAATGAGTTACAGAAATTTATTCAGTCTTACGAATCTCAGCGAAGCTCTGAGAGATGAAAAACTGTTAATAGAGTTAGAAGGACTGGAAGAGAAATGAGATTGCATGCTCAGATAGGAGATTATGACATGACTGATATCATTTTAGACCTAGGATCAGAAGTGAATGTCCTAACTAGGCAGACATGGGAAAAAATGGTAAGACCTATGCTTGAATGGTCCCTTATACAACTGAGATTAGCCAATCAGCAGAAGATTGTGCCCTTGGGAATATTCCCTAGTGTACCAGTGGACATTGATGGAGGTAGTACCTTAGCATATTTTGAAGTCATTGAAATAATTGATGATAGCAACCCCTATCCAACATTGCTAGGAATTGAATGGGCACTAAACAATGATGCAGTAATCAACCTTAAGAATAGACAGATGACTTTTGAAGGAAAAGGCTTGAGAGTCATAGTACCGTTGGACCCTTCTCAAGGAGAAAGGTATACAAAGCCAGTCAGAGATGAAGATCAGGATGTTTTGGATCATATTTACAACATCACAGCTAAAGAAGAAGACTATGTTAATCCTACTAATGAAGGTATAATGGATTGGCAGTGTGACAGTTCTTGCATGACTGATTTAGACGAAGGCCTAGAAAATTGGCAGATAGACTTTATGAGCTACATGGACATCGATGTGCAAGAATTACCAAGTCTCTCATATGGGTGGGCTCACAGCCAAAGATCTTACCTACTTTTGATGGTTTGACAGACCCAGAAGATTTTATTGTACAATTCTTAGAACAAGTGCCAGATTCACAGAAAATGGAGATTCTAGATTTAGTATTCAGAGCCGCAGCTGCCAGATGGTAGAGTGGTCATAAAAAGTATATTCATAGTTGGAGAGTTTTTCAAAATTTTCTTTGCCTGAGATTCACGGATCAACCTCAGGAGGTGCGAAGCATATTTAATGGTAAGACTAGCCCTCAGGAACATTTGGCGCAGTGTTATGAAGCGTGGAAGCATGTACCTTGTGAAGAATGGGTGCATAGGTTTGTACACACTCTGGAACCTGTAGCAAAGAATTGGTATGCAGAGGTAGAGATTCGCCATGGTACTGTAAGTTGGGATAACCTTGTTGATAGTTTTGTGCTCACATTTTCTATTAATGAGGATTTCCCTGCTTTGGACGCAGGTATTAGGTTGATCCATACTAAGGTGTTTGATGATAAAGAAATAGTCGAGCACCAACTTGATTGGAAGGAACAAGAAGCTAATGCAATAGAATGTTATAACCTCGCCATTGATGAAGACAACGACCCTCGCAACATTAATATTCCTGAGTCAGAAGGACATTGCGAAGTACATGGACCAGCAGTCGAAGCACTTGAAGTAACTCAGCCCTTGAAGACAAGGAAAGTAAACATTGGATCGGAAGAAATCCCTAAGTATGCTACCATTGGAGATTACTGGGACGAAGAAATGGTAAGCAAAGTAACTGAACTCCTCCATGAGTATCAGGAATTATTTCCGACGAAGTTCTCAGAAATGAAAGGTATCCTTGGTGATATAGGAGTGATAAAAATACCTTTGAAACCTGATGCGAAGCCTGTGAAGCAGCGCCCTTATAGGATGAATCCTAAGTATAAAGAAAAAGTCAGGATAGAGCTATATAAGATGCTCGCTGCAGGAATCATTGAGCCTGTCGAAGAGTCCGAATGGGTCAGCCCTATGGTGGTACAAGAAAAGAAGACCAAGGGAGAAATCAGAATCTATGTTGATCTGAGGAAGCTGAATGATGCCTGTTTACATTATCATTTCCCTACTCCCTTTACAGATGAAGTTTTAGACAATGTCGGAGGTCAAGAAGTGTATTCTTTCACTAATGGATTTTCAGGTTACCATCAGATCAGAATTGCTCCAGAGGATCGACATAAACCAACCTTCGCTACAGAAATGGGATCTTTTCAGTACACTGTTATGCCCTTTGGCCTGAAGAATGCACCTGCTATGTTTTCCAGAGTAGTCATATCTGCATTTAAGGAATTTATTCATAAGTTCTTGGAAGTTTACGTTGATGATTGGACTATCTTTGGTTTATTGAAAGATCATATAGCCAGTTTAAGACTTATGCTGGACAAGTGTAGACAACATCAGATTTCATTGAACCTGAAGAAGTGTATCTTTTGTGCACCTTTTGGAATTCTGTTAGGTCACATTGTATGCAAGCAAGGATTGATGGTGGATCCTGCGAAGATAGCCATTATTGTGAACTTACCACCTCCGAAGTCTATTAAGAAACTCCGCACTACGCTTGGTCATACTGGATATTACAGAAAATTCATTAAAGGATATGTTCAGATTACAGCCCCTATGGAAAAGAAATCGAAGAAAGATATTAAGTTTGAATGGACACCTCAATGCCAGGAAAGCTTGGACATTTTGAAAGAAAAGATGGTAACTGCCCCTATCTTAGTATTCCCTGACTGGAATAAGGAGTTTCATGTGCATGTCGATGCATCCTCCATTGTTTTAGGTGTAGTATTGGCTCAGTCAGGTGAAGGTAATATTGATCACCCTATTTCTTTTGCAAGTAGAAAATTGTCCACAGCAGAAAAGAATTATACTATGACAGAATGAGAAGGTCTAGCTATGGTTTATGCTTTGCAGAAATTTTGACATTACTTGTTAGGATCTCATTTTAAGATGTTCACTGACCATTCTACTTTGAAGTATTTGGTTAACAAGCCTGTGTTAGGTGGAAGGATATGCAGATGGCTGATTTTGTTTCAGGAGTATGACTTTGAGATCATAGTTAAGCCAGGAAGACTTAACCTGGGGCCTGACCACTTGTCGAGGCTCGAGTCAGGAGAAGAACCCACTAATTTGGACGAAGGTCTTCCTGATGCCCAGTGGTTTTCCATCCAGATGGTTGATGACTATTTTCAGGATATTGTTCAGTACTTGTCTACAGGATTTGCACCCTCTGAGATGACAACACAACAGAAGAAGCAGTTGGTGGTTAGAATAGCTGACTTTACCTTGATAGCAGGACAGCTCTATAAGATGGGACCAGATGAAATACTGGGCAGATGTGTCTTGGAGCATGAAAAGCCATTGATTTTGGCTGAAGCACATTCTGGAGCAGCAGGAGGTCATTATGCAGGAAAAGCTACGGCACAGAAGATTCTGACAGCTGGATTGTGGTGGCCTACGATTCATAAGGATGCAAGAGAGTATTGCAATAGCTCCGATATCTGTCAGAGGACAGGAAAACCATCCAGGAGGGATGAAATGCCTCTGGTTCCACAGGTAACTTTACAAGCATTTGACAAATGGGCTATTGATTTTGTTGGACCAATCAATCCCCCTGCAAAGAAA
Source organism: Pseudotsuga menziesii (assembly GCA_001517045.1). Lineage (NCBI taxonomy): Eukaryota > Viridiplantae > Streptophyta > Pinopsida > Pinales > Pinaceae > Pseudotsuga > Pseudotsuga menziesii. Next base: position 47,737 of record LPNX010237352.1, read on the forward strand.
TTTGGAGCAAGGTACATTATTACAACAACTGATTACCTTACTCATTGGGCTGAAGTTCAACCAGTCAAAGACTGTAGCGCTGCTACAGCTGCGAAGTTCATCTTTGATAATATTTTGTCCAGCTTTGGATGTCCTAGAATTCTTATGAGTGATCAAGGATCACATTTTTTGAATAAGACTATTGAAGCATTGACAGAAGAATTTCAAGTATATCATCAGAAGAGTACTGCCTACCATCCTCAAGCAAATGGAACTGTTGAATCCTTTAACAAGATTCTTGAGCATGCTCTGATGAAGGTTTCCAATGTTAACAGAAATGATTGGGATCTTAGAATTCCAGCAGTATTATGGGCTTATAGAACCACTTGCAAGAAGTTGACAAGCCATACACCTTTTAGGATGGTATATGGAAAGGAAGCAGTTATGCCCATGGAGTACATTGTTCCTAGCCTCAGAATATCTGCCTTCATAGAGATGGATGATCCAGCTATGGTGAATGAAAGGCTGGCAAGGATACTGGAACTAGAAGAAGACAGATTCATTGCAGGTTTCCAGCAGCAAGTACAAAAAGCTAGAGAAAAAGCATGGCATGATAGACACATTAAGAAGAAGCATTTTCAGAATGGTGTTCTTGTGCTCTTGTATGACAGTAAATTCATGAAGTTCGTAGGTAAGTTCAAGACACATTGGAAAGGACCTTACATAGTTTAGAAAGTTACCGATGGTGGCGCAATTCAGTTAGCTAAATTGAATGGAGAAATGTTGCCCTCCATGGTGAATGGAAGTAGATTAAAGAAGTACAGGGACAAGCCTGTACCCCCTGACCCAAAGTAATAGCAAGAAGAAGAGTCTAAGTACCAAGAACAGTTGAAATTGGGTACTAGACTATAATGAAGCTGTTCTCAGAGAAGATGTGGCAGATCGTTGGAAGTGTCGAAGGTTGTGGAAGAAATTATGTCGTGGGTTGAAGTTCGAAGTTCTGTTGAAGCTTTTGTCAGGATGGGTCGAAGGTCAATACTGTGTCGGAGGTCCTTATTATGGCGAAGCTGAAGTCAGTGGTTGTGCCGAAGATAAAAGGTGTGTTGAAGCTTAAAATGCGACTGTTGGAAAAAATCAGATTTGGCGGCGCCGATACGTTAACTGTATTAACTACCTGTAATGATAAGATTTTGAGAAATCTAACACCGTTTGGACAAGATCTACAGCTGCTCTATCAGATTTGGTATCTTTAATGCACAGTTATGGCAGATTTGGTCGTTGGATTCTATAAGAAGACACCCAGGCCTGCGAATTTCGCATTATGCATTTTATTGAGTTGAGTCCATGTCATCTGATTGCGAAGTCCAGGAATTGTTGAGCGAATTCAGAGAGAGGGGTCTGCAGAACCTTATGAGCAATCCACCTGCATCTGCACCTCGCAAAGAGACTCCCCCAGCGTTGAATCAGCCAATGCAGACACGATCAACCAGAAAGAAATATAAGGCAGAAGTTCGTTCTAAGCGGAACGAAGAAAGGAACAAGCCATTAGGAAAGACACCAGAGGATCCTGTGATGAATCCTCCTGGAGAATTCAAAGACTTTGGTGTGGATGAGAACGTTGCACCGCAGCATCCACCATATCTTCCACCTGTTCGACCAGGAGTCCAGCCACCTCGGCGGACAGCCAAGTTCACATTACGCACCCCTTCGCTGCCACAGGGTGTGTAGTTGGTTGGAACAATGACAGGGAAAATATACCGGCTCAAGTATGCAGACCACGATACGAATGATCGTGGGAAATTTCTGTAGTTCGCACCTGGGAAATACTTGCACTCTGTCCATTATCTGGAGACCAGTACGACGCTACTGGAAGTGAAACAGTGGGCTGCTGGCTTGGAGAAAGCTGGCCTATTGAAGATGCTCAATGTTCCCCACTTCAGTCGCAGCACGCAGGTTACCATAGTGTTCAAGCAGCTATTGGCATTGGTGCATGATGGGCACCTATGGATAGGAAGCCAGCGCGTTTCCATTGATGGAGAGCTCATTCACAGGATTACAGGCTTGCCAAAGGAAGGGCATGATCCTGGCAGTGAGTTCATCGGAAAGCACAAAGACACGAAGCTGGCACAACACATGAAGGACCGCTTCGGCCTGACGAAAGGAAAGCGAGGGTATCAAACCTCGACAATCCGGCACCAGAACATTCGCTTTGCCACAGAGCTCCTAGCATGCAAAGTAATGCGGAAGTGTAGACCAAATGAAGTACCTGCCCCCATTGTCAGTATTGCTGCGAACTGTGCCGAAGGCTACAGTTACAATTGGGCAGTGTACATTGCTAAGGAATTCCTCGAAGATGTCCGCGATGCGTAGGAGAAAGGTAGAACCTTTCATTACTCTTGGTTGTTAGTGCTTATTGCACTAGTAGGATGGAGAGAGCCTACCGAGGCATAGTTTGTTGATGTGCCTCCGAAGATGCCTGGCGTAGCAAGGTATGCATCTCTGTGGGTCTCGCAGGATAAGGCCTTACAGCAGATGACGAACTATGTGTTCGCCTTTTATGCCATGAACATTTCATATCAGATCCTCAAGACGCCACATATCAGTAATGAGCTATTTTCTCAGTATGCGGGAGTGGCCAATTTCAGGGATGACATGCATCATGTCTTCATCCAGGCCCACGTGGATAACAAGCATAAATGGTCAAAGTTGCCATACGTGGTGAACGAGGAAGACATCCTCGTAGTGGCCGGCTGAATAGATGAAGGACGCAGGAACAAGGCCGAGCATACCAGTTCCCCAAGTGACAGATGTGGGTGCAGGTCCTAGTCAGGCGCCGCAGAATGACCCACCAGAAGAAAGCGACGAACATGATGAGTCACAATAGAGCGAAAGTGACCAGGGTGGAGATGACGGAGCTAATGAAGAAGAAGAGGAATCGATCAAAACCATCTCAGACCCCAATCGCCCAGATAAGCGCAAATCTCCAGAAGCAGAGGAAGTGACGAAGCCTTCGCCTAGAAATAAAACTAAGGCGTCGAAGGGCAAGAACATCGTCGAAGAGCCCGCTTTGATGATTGAAAAGATTGATCAGGCCCTAACGAAGTCTACAGAGGTCTTAACCAACAAATGGTCAGAGTTTGCAGCTACACACCTTGATGCGCTCACCGACGTAGCGCAGCGAATTGAAGAACTAAAGGCGTTAGCAGAAAGAACATCGATTGGCGCTGCAGTAGGCAGTGCCCCAGTAAGCGCGCATCCAGATACAAGGCAATGGCCAGCCAGAAATAACAGAGGACAGGTCCCAAGTGCAGCCCTCATAATAACTGATGCAGCATCTCGATCGCAGATGAGTATGACAGTTGAGATAGACTACGCCAAGTTGTCTATGTCGGAGCTGCATATTTGTCATTTGGCAATCATGAACGAGATCCAAGAACGCGACAGCTACTCACACAGGCAGTTAGAGAATTCCATGAAGTAGAGTGAGAGCCTCGCAACGTAGTTGGAATAAGCTGAGCAGAAGAAAAGGGAAGCAAAAAGCAAGCAGGATGAACTAGCACGAGTATTGGATGAGGCATGTCGAAGTCTCCCTGACTTCGACATGCAGGCTGAAGAAGAACCAGAGCAGAGAATAGTCAAGCTGAAAGACTATGCGCAACAGTCTTGAAGCCTAATAGAGAAGATGAAAGCAGAGCATGAGGATCATATTGCGGAGCTTCAACTTCGCATCATTCCTGAGAGTCGACCAGAGGTCAGGGAACAACGTCGCAGGGATATTCAGGCCTCAGCAACGAAGATCTCAAATCTTGTGAGCAGTGCACCAAAGCTGCTGGATGAAAGTGTCGAGGCCTGGGCGAACTTGTAGGACAAACCAGAAGTAGAAAAGCTGCAAGAAACCATCAAACAACGATAAGCAGAGCTGGACGCAGTCAAAGCGAAAATCAAGACATTGCCTCCTATGCAGAAGATGCTTAAGGTGAAGCATAGCAATGAGCTCCAGCAGGAAATTGAGTCCTACAAAAGAAAAGAGACATTGTTAGTGAGCTCTGTGTAGCCTCTCATTAACGAGGCCTTGGAGTTGAGCACTGCTGCGGACAACCAACTCAAAGTCTTAAAAGAGTATGATGTGTTCACACAGGAAAAGACTAGCGAAGCATCTGCAACAACGTTGCAGGAGATAGTGGAGAAGGAGCAAGCAGCTGAAGATATCATGCGCAGCCTCAACAAGCAGTTCACTATCTTCACCAACAAGATTATCCCACCAGAAAAGCAGCAGAGTGTCCCGGGATGGGACACTGGTGAGTCTTAGGGGCCTGTTGGGGTGCGAACCTTGAAGGCCCTTAATTTTGGCAACTTTGCGGTTTTGGTGCGAAGCTTGTAAGCAGAGTTGTGGTCCAAAATAGTCTTAGGGCTGTCGGGGTTGGGTCGAACCCCCTCTTGTTGTAATTAACCCATGGTTTAAACTCATGGTTTTTAAGCCCATGGTTTAAACACATGGTATTGTAATAGTGCACTAGTATAAATNGTCGAAGGTTTTTGTATGATGATAATTTGATGCGAAGAAGCTAAGGCCTGTTTTTGGGTTTAAGGGCAAGTCCTAGCTGAGTGCGTGGACGACCTCTGCAGCTAAGTGCGTAGAGGATTTTGTTAAGGTTAAGTCCCAGCTGAGTGCATGGACGACCTCTGCAGCTGAGTGCGCAGAGGGTTTTTGGAAGAAAGGATCTGCAGCTTAGTGCACATTTGTTGGGTTGTTGAGAAGATCTGCAGCTGAGTGCGCAAATCAGAACTATGTTGTTTGTAAAGAGTTGAATATAAACGTAGTTCTATGGATGTAGCCCCTACGCTGGGGGTGAACCACGTATATCTTGTGTTGTGGTGGTTCTTGTTTATTTTGTTCCTGTTATATTTATGCATTTGATAAGTAGGTGAATGATAAGTAAGATATATTGTTAAGTATTAACTTCGCTATGAATTCCCAGTTAAGGGTTAAGTAAGTAACTATCTATTTATCTAAACTGCGAAGCTATTTAAGTGAATGTTGAAGCTCTGTATTGTATAATTATATTTGTTAAGGCTAAAGGTATAGTAATATCCCTCTTTTGCCTGCAGAAACCTAATTTTGCGGCACCCCATAGCTGTTTCGAGTGAGACTACAACCTGTTCGCAGGTTGTTGCCGAAAGGGCCAACACTGTGGATCTCTTTGTTTGTTGGTAAATAAAAGTATAAGAACCTGGGTCTGCCCTAAGAAGCCAACAAGATCATGGGACTCATTCATGCAAGGGATATGCTCTAGAAAGAAGCTAATCAAGTTCAACATATTGTGGGAGGAATGCACCCAAGAAGAAGCTCAATTAGTGTCAATAGAAGAGAAGATGGGAGAAAATTATGATAAAGCCCTAACATCTCATGCAAAGAAGGATAGAAGCAAGAGGGAGGATCATCCTCACAAAATCCACAAAATATTCCAAAAGAATCAGATATCTCAAAGCGTCTAGTCCAATCTTATGGATTTCACATGTGATGAGAAATGACACTTTGCAAAAGACTGTCCCAAAAACAAAGGATCCACAAGGACAAACATGATGAAGAGGAATCATGCTCATACTGCTGAAGATGATGAACTGACAAGCAAAAGAACAAGAGAAGATTCTTCAAGTGATGAAAAATATGTTTTAATTTCATCCCTCATAGGTACTGTCACCCATGGAAGCAATGATTGGCTTGTGGATAGTGGATCTTCCAGGAACATGATAGGGTACAAAGAATCTTTTATCAACCTGACAGAACATGAGTTACCCCATAAGGTGAAACTTGGAGATGACAACCAATATCCCATAAAAGGGAGTGGAGAAGCTTCCTACAATTTGGATTCAGGAAAATCAATGAAGATGAAGGATGTTCTCTATGTACCGAGTTTGAAGAAAAATATACTCTCAATATCAGCTGTAGATGCTAAAGGATTTCGAGTTGCATTTGTTGATGGCCAAGTACTCATGTGGCCAAGAGGCAATACAATAAATGATGCAACAACAACTGGGGAGCAAGATGGAGGCTTGCACAAATTGAAGGGACAACCAAAACAAGCATTGGTTCATGAATAATGGAACCGAGTGAAGTATGGCACTGAAGGCTTGCACATGTACACTACAGGGAACTACCAGTTGCAATAAAAGAAATAATATGTCTACTTGAGATTCAAGCAAAGCATGAAGGAATTTGCAAAGGATGTGCACAAGGGAAGAACATAAATAAGCCATTTTCTAGCAGTGAGAGCAAGTCAAAAGATATTTCAGAGATAATCCACTTAGATGTATGTGGATCCATGTCATCAATCTCCTTAAGTGGGTGTGCATGCTATGTTTATTTTTAGATGATTATTCTCGTAAAAATTGGATTTACTTTTTGAAAAGCAAAGATGAAGTATTTAACAAATTCAAGGAATTCAAAGCCTTGGACGTATAAAATCATACGAATAGAAGATCAATACTCTAATATCAGATAATAGTGGAGAGTTCACTTCAGATAACTTCAAAGACTTATGTAGAGACTCTGTGATTAAGAGGGACATGAGCAGTCCCTACAATCCTCAACATAATGACATTGCAGAAAGAAAGAACATAACGATAATGGAAGCAACGGAGGTGATTCTTCATGACCAAGACCTTCCAATGCACTTATGAGCAGAGGCAACAAGAACATCCATGTATGTACAAAACATAATAGCCCACCGTGTTTTGGATAATAAGACTCTAGAATAAGCTTTATCAGGAGAGAAACCAGGTGTCATCCATCTCAAAAATTTTGGATGCCTTGTGTACATACATGTTCCAAAAGAAAAGTGAACAAAACTAGATCCTTTAGGGAAGAAGGGCATATTCGTTGGATACAGTGATACATCAAAAGCATACACAATATACTTTCCAGGATTGAAGAATATCAAGACCAACCGAGATGTTACTTTTGATGAAGAATTATCCTACAACATATCAAGACAATCCCACGTTGAAGAAACTAAAGAACCTGAAGTTCCCAAAACCAAAGATACAGTTATGGAAGAGATGATCCAAGAAGACCATGAATACCATGACATGACAGAACCAGATATACCTGTAGATCCACCTCGTGAGAAGAACTCCTACAAGAGAATACCAACATGGGAACATGAATCTATCCAAGCTGCAGAGAGGTATGGTGCTTCATATGGGACTTCTAGAGAAAGAAAGAGACTGAGACCATACTCTAGATATGTAGCACTACTTTGTGACATCATTAATGAAGAACCTTCCAAATACGAGGAAGAAGTAGAAAATAAAGATTTAAAGGATTCCATGATTGAAGAATATCAGTCGATCATGAAGAATTATGTCTATGAGGTGGTCCCAAGACTAGAAGGAAAGTTTGTAGTGTCTTCCAAATGGATCTACAAGATCAATCATGCAGTAGACGGAGACATAAAAAAATACAAGGCACGATTTGTAGCACATGGCTTCTACCAAAAAGAAGGCATAGATTACGAGGAGACATTTGAACCTATAGGGAGACACACTTCCAGCATATATATACTTTCTTATGCTGTAGTAATGAAATGGAAGATGCACCAGATGGACATCAAGACAACTTTCATGAATGGCGTAGTTGAAAAGGAAGTGTATGTAGAACAACCACTGGGATTTGAGACACGTGACAGACAAACTCATGTGTGCAAGTTAAAGAAGGCCTTATATGGTTTGAAGCACTCGATGTGTTGACCAAGCTGTCACGTCCTCACCCCTCTACCAGAGAGAGAACACGATTTCACGGCTATCAAATCTGAGAAATCTATCCCCATGAGCATGATAAAAAATGCATTGAATTAAAAACATACAGCGGAAGAAAAATACATTCATCAAGCATTCAACATGTTCATATAATTCATTAAAACAAATACAGTTGCAAAGGTTAAATGCATGAGAGATACTTATCTTGAAAGGAGGTTTCCCACAACTAGCTATACCACTACAACATTCCACCCAACCATAGTCCAGTGAGCTCATCAATCTCTCAGCACCATTGCCACCCTGAGGTGGGAATTATTCCCACAAGGAATAAGGGAATAACATACTTACACACAACAATACCATACATCCACAGTCAAGCCAACACACAGTTGGGTTTCACAGACTGCTAAGGCAACAAGCCAATAATGTATGGGTCCCTTGGACTTACTCAGCCAAGTTAACAATCACACCCAAACCCTGTCATACCATCTAACAAATGGATTTCTTGGACTTACTCAGCCAAGAAAACACAAGGATGTACTTCATAGCAAAATACAATTGTTGGGCATGAAGGAAAAACGTTCTTCAACCAAAAATAGATTGGTAAAATGGGGAAAAACACCCTAGAAACCAAAAATGATTTCAACAAATGTTATTGGTAATTACAGGAGAAAATACGACCCCATCAAACACCAAAAACGTGAATCCCTGCTGCACATGCACTCAACAACACAAAAATGGCTTCCTAGCCATGGAGAAAAAAGAAGAAACTGTAGAAAATGTGAAGGGGAGAGCACAACAAAATCCAGCTACGTGAGGGAGGAAAACACGAACTCTAAGAACCCCCATAACATTAATCTCCTCTGTTATTCACTGAACAATACCAAAAAAGGATTTTCCCAGCCGTGGAATGAAGAAACAACCACATAAACGTGAAGGGAAGAGCCCAACATCTCCAACTGCGTGAGAGAGCCCAACCTCCATGAGAATGGGCGAGGAATGAAAGATGTGGGTGAATATTGGATTGGGAATGCATTTCCAAGCATTTACTTGCCCAAGAAGTCAAAAACATGTTTTTCAAAAATGGGTGGCTTCCCAAATTCGAATTTGACTCCCATACTCTTCCCATCCCCATGCCTTAACTTCCCCAACCAATTTCTAGATGACTGGGCACAAAAGACAAAATGGGTAGTTAACAACTTTATGGGTTCTCCCTTAGACATTTGGATTTTCCCCATTGGCTTAAGGGTTTGAATGTCCCCTCCCCTATTCCTTGTGAAATCATGCCCCATCTCTTTAACGTTGCAACGCATAGCTAGTTGTGGTACTTTTATTAATTTGCATTTTACATGATGTCTCAAAACATATGGTGCATGGATAGCACATAAACCATTGACATAGATTTTAATTGCTGAAACATAAAACACTAAATCCATGGTGGGGTCTTTGCATTGAGCTCCACACCACGATTTATTAACGCTATTTACATCATATGCAATTCAATACCATGGGGTCAAAACCGGGGTGTTACATTCCCCTCCCCCTTCAATAGCAATGTCTTTAGTGCTTTACAAATTTGAACAAAAAATGCTACACTGGCGCTGCCCTCAGTTCTCCCCAAAATTGAACAAAAAATGGATGTGCCAGTTGCATGAAATCCTCCAGCTTCCACGTAGCCTCATCAGGACCATAGAGCTTCCACTGCTCCTTTATCTATCCAATGGTATGATATGGAACTCTTCCATGCTCTTAATTTCGTGCATCAATACACACCACAAGGTGCACTCGTAAAAATATTCTTCACTGCTAGAAGCTTTCTTCACATCTGTGTGTCCATTCAACTCGTATCCCCATCTTTCACAAAGAAGTGATTGAATGTGAAATCCTGGAGAATCCTTCTCCTTAGTTTGGAACATTTCCATTGTCTTTGGCAACTAGCGACACCTATGCTCAAGCCCCAAGCAATGAGTCAATTCCCATGTTAGTATTCACAAGATTTTCCAAAATCATAGGTGAATCACATTCACATGTATATCGACATAAAATCAACAAGAAGTTTCCAAGTGAACCAAATACTTATCTACATAAGTATCTTCGTTTGGTTCCATAGGTATCCAACTTGGCTTTATACAACCATGGCACTTACAACCCTACCCCACCCACACCTGGGTGTGCATTAAAAGGTAGCCAATTTTTGCAAGCCTCAGATCACCTGAAAATACCTCTCAACCAAGGTCTAACAACTTCGTTCTTGAGCTCAACACCTCTTCGGGTGCTTCAATGGAAGCTCTGCTCAAGACCCTGCATCTCCTCTTGGTGCTTAGCAAGTTTAGGTTCCTCATTTCCGAAAACCACAATGAATTTAATTCATAGGCTAGATTCATTCCTATAGGATGCAATCTATAACAAGATTCTCAAAACCATGGCTGCATCACATGCTCATGTATATTTACAAAAAATCAACAACAACGAAAGTTTGATGAGTAAACCAAATACTTATATGTATAGCATCTCTCAACCAAGATCTGGTCAGCCCCGCTTCAGATCCTAACACCTCCTTGGGTGCTCAATGGTAGCTCTAGCTTAAGGACCTAACACCTCTTCCAAGTGCTTACCAATCCTCAGGCCCTTCCTTTCTATGCACTATAACAGATTAATTCACATGTCAGATTCATTTTCACAGGATTCATTTATGAATAAGATTTTCAAAATCTTATCTGAATCATTATGCACATGTGTAATTATAGAAAAACAACTAGGATTTTCCAAGTAATCCAATACTTATCTTTGTAGCATCTCTCAACCGATATCTGGTAGCCCCACTTAAGATCCTAACACCTCCTTGGGTGCTCAATGGAAGCTCCGACTTAAGGGCCTAGCACCTCCTCTAAGTACTTACCAATGCTCAGGCACTTCTTTTGAGACATCATAATACATAGGGGTTATTCTGTTCACAAAGCCCCCACTCTCGTGACAATCCCCTTATGACGTGAATGTGTGCAGAAATAAGTCTACTTGGATGTATTACACCCTGGGCATCCCCAGTGATGCATATTGGTGCCTAGCTGGCAAGGGGGAGAAGCTATGTACCCAAGTACATCCTTCCAGAGGAGCCATGTACCCCAAGTACATATTTTCATTGTCTCACCTGCATTACATACAAGCATGTAGTTCACATCAGATGTCATCATAAAATTTCAATCATAGGTTTTCAAACCTATTCCAACACATCCCTCCGAGAAGCTATGTACACCCAGTACATCCTTCCGAGGATCCATGTACAGCCAGTACATATTTTAATCATCTCACCTGCGTTACATACAAGCATGCAGTTCATATGAGATTTCATCATAAAAAAATTTAAAGCATATGTTTCCAAACCTATTCCAAACACATCCCTCCGAGAATAAATGTACACACAGTACATCCATCTGAGGAGCCATGTGCATCCAGTACATATTTTCATTATCTCATATGCGTTACATACAAGCATGCAATTCATACAAGATGTCATCATAAAAAATTTCGATCATAGGTTTCCAAACCTATTCCAAACACATCCCTTCGAGAAGCTATGTATCCAAGTACATCCTTCTGAGGAGCCATGTACACCTAGTACATCCTTACGAGGAGTTATGTATCCCAAACACATCCTTCCGAGAAGCTATGTACTCCAAGGGCGTACTTTTATCATCTCACCTGCGTTACATACAAGTATGCAGTTCACATGAGATGTCATCATAAAATTTTAATCGTATATTTTCAAATCTATTTCATGCATACATGATTTCCCAATCTCAAACTATCAATAACATTGATAGTCAAATACAAATATGAGTTCACAATTCTGCTTCCTGCAGAAAATCAGACTTTTGCAACCATGAGGTCACCCTCATATTGTTTGGCTCTTTCCAGTGGGAGTACTATCCCTTAATTACACATGTTTTCCAAAACCTAGACATCCACATACAACGTGTCATCTTGACACAATTTTAAATCAACCAAACAATCACAGGAAACTTTAGACATCAAGCAATGCAATACAAGCATATCCATTGTTTGCATGATTCAAAACCATTACGGGAGATCACAGTCTCCCATAATCAACAAAAAAGCTTGTAATCTAAAGTTTCAACATTTGTTCTCATTCATTAGTTTTTCCCTCATAATGTCTGGCCTTTGCAAATGGCATATTTCTTGCCTCAAATTCATCGAGTACCACTTAGACTACCCTGTCCAAGTCATTCTATCTGCAAACTTCAGGCATCAATGTCCCAAGCACTCCTTGGGAAAACCCTTCACCTATATACATACCCAACTTCTACTGTAGAGTACCCCTCAATGACCTCCTGTAGTATCATTAAAGTCCCATATAGGATCTAACATATGTCACATTCCTCAATGTGGATACAATTCATGCTCCATGAGCACCTTTAATACCATCCATAGATGTGTTTCATGTTTTTCCTCATTCTTAGAATGAATAAGAATGTCATCAAGGATGACAAGAACAACTTGTCCAGATACTTGCTAAAAACACCATTCATGGAACATATGAACGTAGGTGGTATGTCTGTGAGACCAAATGGTACCACCTAATGCCAGGCCCTTCTTTTGACAGTCTTTAGCCAGACTGATTACTTGATTTTTAGTCCGGTCCCAAATTTACCAGAACTGCTAATCTATCCGACTCGGTAAATGTCCCAGGAAACGCTCTTTCCATGGGTGAACTTCAAGCCTTCGGTAAACTAGATTTCCGTAAAGTTCTTGCTCCCATCTACAGCAATTAACTTATTTGCTAGTTCTCCAACGAAAATGCTGGAGGTCCGTCAGATCTAGATCGACGGTGGACCTTAAATATCATAGGGCAGATTTCATCAAATATCATGCTCGTCAGGACTCTCTTTCTCCGCGCTATTTCATTCAACGAAATAGATCGCAGTCGTTGATCTGCTTCAGGATCAACCTCATCCGTTGATCTCGATCTCTTTTATGGCGATTACCTTTACATTTCGCGGTAGATTCACCTTTTTATCCTTCTCGCTATTCAGTTAGCAAAATTCCTTATGGTCATAGATCTTCGTCCATTCAAATCTCCGCCGCACGATCTACCACCGTGAGGATGATTTAATCTTGGAACTGTTGGGTTACCTCATATGTAACTCCAACCTTGTGAATCCCATCTTCAACGGTGGAATTGTTCCTGTCACAATCTCAACTGCCTACATAGGCACGAACTTAAGACTTTCTTACCATCGATCCTTGCAGTGATCGATCGCTGATCTGGAAACCTAAAACAAGGTTATGTTGAACATAATTCATTCATGAAATCCTTAATGGATTATTAATATAACTCTCATTTGATTGATCAGAGAACCTGTAACACCCAAAAAATCACAAAAAATTAAAATTTTCTATGTGACATTTGATGTTTAAGTCATAGCCTAAAAATGCTAGTTTAATAACTAACTTTAGTTTAATTAATAGAAAAATTACAGGATAGGACATTAAGAGAAACTTAGGAGTTAATTTCGCTTTTGTTAACTGTGACTAAAAGCTACAAAATTTTACTTACTAACTAATAGGTCACAGCTACTAACCATATTGAATCTACAATAATTTTCGGTCTTATTGCAATCATGTCAAAAGTTTATTTTCTAGCATGTGTATGATTCTGATAGTTGTTTTCTTGTCCTACTGAAGGGGGATTGAGTTTAGCCTAAGGCTTAGTTTTTTCAAAGGTACTGCAGATTCAATGTTTGTACAGGTTTCACAGGTAAGATCTTACTTCTAGTTTTCATGTTGCAAGCAGAATAAGGATCGAAAACTTCATGGGTAAGTTATGCAAAAAAACCTTAAAACTCTATTTACTGTCTAGCTTAACGAAGTGTAAGAAATGTTCCTAGGCCTATATCCAAAACCATTTTACCTAGGTAGCAGTTTGGAAATGATAGAGTGGTTATCATCATTAACAAATAAATTTAGTTTGATGGGATATAACGTGCTTTTATTTGTTTTTAGTACTAGGAACCCTAATGCATTCCAAATGATATATAACTATGGAATTTATCCATGTTAATTCCTAGAATTTTCCTAAGCCTAATAATTAACATTAAAGAATTGGTAATTATAGATTAACTATAAAAATAAACAAAACGAATCCAAATCCTGTGTAACAAATACACTAACCTATACATATAAATTCGATGCATACATATACACTATCATAGGCATACATTTACTGTATATCATATAAACTGACCTAGGCATATATAACAATGTATATCAGATGCATTAACCTAAACATATAAAAAAATGCATAACATACATACCAACCTAAGCATACTTATTCCATGCCTAACATATATACTAATCTAAACATATCTTCTATATCATATAAACTAACCTAGTCGTGTACTATATGCATAACATTGGAATGTCTTATTTTTAACAATGTAATAGTATTATATTTAACATGTATGCAGGTTCAAACTATAACAAATCAAGAAAATAATTTAAGAGTTAGTGGAGTACACGTGGGAATTGCTCGTTTGAAGAAGAGTTTTGGTTTAAACCCTATGTACAAAACGATTTCCCTAAAACGCTGCTTGACTTCACTTGTGTTTATTTTGGCTAGGGAGAGTGGCCAACAGGCCTCGACCTTCTCGGGTATTTTTCTATGATTTCCATCCTTGGATACCTATGGGTCAACAGGCTTCGACCTTCTCGGGTATTTTTCTATGATTTCCACCCTTGGATACCCGTGGGTCAATAGGCTTGAATCCCAGTTCTCCACCATTATCGTGGTCTTCAAGTTCAACTCTTAAAACAGTGCTTATACTTGTTGTTGTGGCATTAGCAGGTCAGAGCTCAGGTTCTTTGTCAAAACTGATCTTTCGGACTCAAGGTTAAAACTGGTAAGTTTTACGAATCCTCCAACATTTGATTTTCTTTTATATTCATTTGTACCAAGATCAAATTTGACAGTTCTAAGCCGTGGTTTTTTTTATGCTAGGTGAAGAAGATAAAGGAAAACATTTAAGGAAAATGCTTAAGCTTGAAGGTTGCGGGCATGAAAACTCGGGTAAGCCTCGGTTTCAACCTGGGGTAACCTTTGCTGTGAAAGTTTCTGCAGTATTGCTGAAGTGTTTTTATGGATTATTACTACAATGTCCAAAGTTTACTGGTGGTTAAATGTTGTTTGGTTTTTGGAATAGTGATGGAGGCAGTATGGCCATTTTTTTTCTAACGCTTAGGGTTTTACCCAAAAAGCTATGGCTTTTGTAATTTAAAGGTCAAGGTAAATTATTACTATTCGAAGGTTTTATAAAAAAAGGCTACGGCTCTTGTATAGAGATTTAGGGTAGGAATAATACTATCCCAGGGTTTAAAAAAAAAAGAGTTTTACATGCTGTAAAAACTAAGTTTGAAACTTCCTCAGCCTTTTTCTTACTCAGCCACTGAAATACGTTTGAGGATATATAACCTCTGTAAATTTTTGCTTACGGCATTAAATGTTTTTAATATTAATTCTTCCAACATTTTTTTGTGTATTATCTAAGTTTTAAAATAAACCTGCATTGATAAATTTACCATATACTAAGACTTTCTTTTATTATTATGGAGAATTGTTAGGGTTTAAATCATTTTGTTTTCTATAAAATAAAGGATATTTCGCTGAAGATATTTAAAAAGGCTAATACTTGATAATGTTGGGCTTAAAACTTCGACTTGATAAGTAGGATGATTTTAATATAGGATTTGTCTTTTGTTTAATCAAACATTTACACAGAGTTAGTTTATAATTTGGTATTTAAAATGAAAATCCTAAATGTATTAGTTATAAGCTTCATGTAAAATATTTACCCTTACGGGATTCGAAGGCTTGACCTCTAATTGAGGAAACTGTGTTAATTAATAAGGTTGTAAATTACTTAAAAACTAAACTGTGGAAAACCCTATTAATATTTCTTTTGGAAAACATAAAGCTTTATGGCTGTAAATCTTTATATGAATAATCATTTACATGTATTTTACCCTAAGTCTTTTGTAAACGAAAATGACTTCATGGCTGCGTGAGTTTGGTAGAAGTAAAAATCCTTTCGACTGTTAAAAGATAATGAGTAAATTTTGACAATAATTTACCTCATAGGTTTTGAACCTTTAACTTTTAATAACCAATCTTGTAAACCAAAGATAATCTTTGGTTTAAAAATCGTAAATATATTATAAATTAATAACTTGAAGAAAAAGTGCATTCTTAAGTGTTTTTGCGTTAAAAATAAAAGGAACTAGAATTACTATAAACTATCCATTGTTTAGTCAATCGGTATTAGCATTTCTTTTATCTTTTTAATTATTTTGCAACCTGAATATATTTCTACAGTCTATACATATATTTTTGTACTTTATATATATTTATGTAACTTATATCTGCTTCTGTAACTTATTTACGTTTCTGTAATGTATACCTGTTTTATGTAAATATTATTTATTTATGTAACTTATAACTACTTCTGTAAGTTATAACTATTTATGTAACTTATATCTGTTTCTGTAACGTTTATCTATTTCTGTAACGTATATCTATTTCTGTAACGTATTTCTGTTTTTGTAACTTATAACTATTTCTGTACTTATAACTATTTCTTTAACTTATAACTCTATCTGTAACTTATATAAATTGCTACATGTGTATAGAGGAGAATTACAGTAATACTAACTTATTCAACATCCATAACACTATAATAAAAACTAGATAAGAACATATAATGTTATTTCTAGATTGTGTACTGAGTTTTACTATGAAAGATTTTGGATAAACAGTAATATTCATCTCCTGATAAAATGTTGAGACATAAATATATTCCTAACAAAAGAAAACAGTAAATAATTTTGAGAAAGCTTTTGAACATTCATAACTTCCTTCAGAAAAATAAATTTAAAGATAATAACCATAACAACTTAGAACCTGGATAATTGTAGAGGAGACAAACAGCCTAAGAAGCCCGTTCCACCCAACAAATTCCTGAAGATAGCTTAGCTGCTGTCTCAGGACCCTTGAGCCTGTCCACTGGTCCACCTGGTTGAAAACACTAGGTGAGAGGATGGGATATAAAACTCCTGCAACTCCACAGAATTATTCAATAGTAATACTTCCGCCTTCTGCAGTAAAGAACTCAGCAAATCAACTATACTAGTTCTATGATACAACTTTCACACTCAAACCACTTCTGCCTTTCCCCTCCATCGAATATCTTGTGCACACTTTTCACTTCAGAAATTTCACAAGTAAAGATTGAACAACCACCTGTTGAATTCAATGGGTAAATATAAGCATGCCTAGGTCTTTTGGTCAATTTTTCACTTAATGAGCCACCTGCTCTTGTTCCACTTTCTTGGGGAACATGACCACAAAAATAGGGATGTTGCCTCCTGCAACAGCTAGAAGTGGTTGATGATGCTTCCATGTGTCAGCTTGCTCTCATCCCAGTCTATTCAACCTAGTGACCAGTAGACACTCATTTAAAAACCTCCTTAAGATGTTTGTCTCATCCTTTATTTATTAAGTAATAAAATATTCAACATAATTAATTACAATCATCCTTGACCCCACTTGGTCAATAATCACAAACTTTACAATAAAAATAAAATATAATGTCTTCTTAAACATAAAATGTTTTTGAAATTTGGGGTATGTGACAGAATCGATCAATCAATCAATGTTTCTCTCCCTCTCAGAAACCTTGATTCACATACATGATTATCAATCATTAACATATGATTCAATTCACGAAATCACATATTCAGACAGAATTGAATTTACACAGATATTATGTTGAAATAGGCTTTCTTCATTCACACAATGAAATTGTACATACAATTTTTATCTCAGAACCTACATTCTGATCATAGCAAGACTTAGTCTTCCTGACAACCTCTTCTATAGTTCTAGGTTTATTAAACTTAATCCTGCCTTTGTAAGCTTGAGGTAGCCTACTCAGAAGACACTTGGTTTTCAATTTATAATTTCTAATGTATCTGGCATACCTCAACAATTTCAAGAACTGTTTTGCATAGTCCTCCATGGTCAACTGTCCAAATTTCAGCTTCAACTCTTTGTATGTTGCAAACTTTCCTCACATTCCCATCCTGATGCGGACAGTTCCTGCGCAAATGGTTTCCTCCACACTCCCAACATTGGAGTGGTTTCTTTAGCTTGTCTCCCATCATTATGGTTGGCTTAGTCATAGCTTGTGATGATTGCCTTTGCTAATTTTGGGAGTGAGAAGGTTTGAAACCTTTCTTCCTTTGGTTAAGCTTCACATTATTCATGTGGGAATTTCTCCTATTCCCTTCGGTATTTGTTGCCTGATGCCCAGATTTTATCTGCATTTGGCGGTTTGTTGAACTCTGTAGCATGGTTGTAGTCAATTGATTTTTCTCTTCCAGAGCCTTGGTCATCCTTTCATTTTCCTTTATGCAACCCTACAACTCCATCCTCAAGCTCTTTATGGTAGCTGCAATATTTGGGGGAGTCTCTTGATTCCTCTCCCCTTCAAATTATGTTTTAACATCCTTGACCTGAACATATTCCCCCAGAGCATCTACCTCAAGCTCGTAGGGATCCTGTGCATCACTCATGATGTAAATCTTCTTGGCACTGATATCCTTGGTTAGACCAAGACCAACTTCTCAACCTGCACTATGACTCTGCAAAATGTGTTCAGGAACACCATTGTTAAATTATAAATTTATAACATTCTCAGAAATTTATCATTACTTGCCTGTATTTGGAAAAACCATATATATATTGACAACTTGTCAAACACACATAATTTTCTCTTCACAAGCAACGTCTTCCTCAGGGGGTCAAGGGGGATTTCCCCCTTGTGGCTTCCCACTAAAAAACCTATTGAATTTCCCTATTTCGACGAATTTTCCATTTTCCTCTGATCAGAAAACTTCACCAAATTTTTTCGACATGTCGTCTTAAATCACCCTTCTCCTTCCGATATGTCGGCAAAACTTGTCATTTCCTTCCGATCGACAAAACTTGCCGAACTTTCTGACACGTCGAAAAAATTTCAAGTTTTCTTCCGATTAGGCAAAACTTATCGAACCTTCCGCCGTGTCGGAAAAATTTTGACTTTTCGTCCGATCGGCAAAAACTCAACTTTCCTACCCAACATGTATCGGCTGAAACTTGACTTTCCACCTGACTCATTTCAGCTGGAACTTGAATTTCCACCTGACACGTTTCGGTTGGAACTTCCCAAGTTTTCCAATGTGCGTCGACGAAACTCAGCCGACGTATCGACAAAATTCACTGATTTTTTTCGATTTCAACACTCAGGAAAATTTTAGAAAATTTTCCTTTTTCCTTCCTCTTCCTGTTGGCTCAACTCAGCCATTTCATGCCGACATGCATTGGCTCAAATCATCCTTTCACGCCGACATGCATTGGTGAAACTTCGACAAAATGAGCCGATACAGAAGCTTAAAAATACTTAGAAAAATTTCATAAATTTTTCTTCCTCATCGGCGCAATTTAGAATTTCACAGCGACACATTCACTGCAAGCCTCATTGGCTTGACTTAGCTAACTCAACTGACATGTGTCAGCTCAATTCGGCTAATTGAGCCGACATGTAATTTCCAACACTTAGGACAAATTTTGGAAAATTTCTCCCATTTGCTTCTTTTCTGTTGACCACAGAAGGTGATTGTAACCTCTGTCAACTACTCTTCATGGCCCATTAAGGACCAATAACCACTTATACTATGAAACAAGAACTATATACTATGAACGAGAACTCTACCCATAAAAACGATGATTTTTGCAAAAAAAACACCAAAAACACCCCCCAAATAGAAAAGTGTTGATACCAGTATACACGTTTTTTTTTTAGGGTAAAAAATAGAGCCATGGACTAAACATCCCATATTGTTGTTTAACAAAACTTTAAAATCAACCTTAAATTGGAAAAAAAGAAAAATTCTTGAAGAGATAAATTACAACTTTCTGGAAAATTGCATATTAAAGAAAAAACAAATTTCTCTAATAATTTCACCATTATAACCATATAGAAACAAATAAATTATGATGTGATTCATAATGAGATAATATATTAGACCATACAAGAACAAATGGTTCATATAAATATTCAAAAAATCCTCTAGAGTTTCAATTACAAAAATCATACTAGTAAAAAGCATCTAATTGCCTCTTCTGTTGGGTGATATCTGTTTTCTATATTAAAACGTTTCAAATCCATTCAAAATCTTGGTAACTTAACCTATAGTTGCAATGTCTTACTCAACCTTTCAATCGGTGAAGTTTAGGGTTTGAGTATTGAATATTTTCGAAATGCATTGAGCTGTAGATATCATTCATTCTGGCATTTAATTTCAAATCGTGACACAGCATTAGAGATTTAGATCTCATTCATTCTGACGTTGAAATCAAATCATGAAGACGTAGCATTCGAGCAGTAGATTTTATTCATCCTGGCGTTGAATTCAAGTCATGAAAACACAGCATTTGAGCTGTAGATCGTCGAGCCACGTAGTGTCTATTCCCAAATTAAAACTTCTATCAAATATCGTCATCATATATTCTTATTTATTCACATTATAAATCTCGTCCGAAAGCGTGATCAGGTGTCCTATGTATAATATAGATCTCTATGTATCGACCCACATTTCTTAAACATTGCCAGGACTGCAATTTCAAATTAATTTCCAGATCTGCTATGGTAGCTGGGCTATCAGCTGTGCCCACAGGCTATCAGCTTATTGGCAATGACCCCTTATCTTCAAGCAATGACCTCCCAGCAATGACCACACTAGTGGAAATTGGCTCCCTGAATCGATATCCAAGCAATGAACTCACCAAGAGTGAGTCTTTAATTTCAATCAACAGACGTGTCAACTTACTCAACAGGACAGTTCATATCAGTCATTTCCACCAATTAACCTACCAGCTAATTCGGATTTGGTTTTGATCGCCGGCCAGCTCTCAGTTGATGCAGTCAAATGCATGCACTCGATAACTTGCCAAAAACATATACCTCACCCTCTCTCGACAAATAGACGACCTTGAATAAGAGAAGTTCCCCATTGTTTCAATCTGAAGACAGACAATATAACCCCATATGAATTAGTATTAAACTTTATTTTAATTAATAACATTAAAGGACACTAAAGCTGAGCGTAAGTGAAGCTAGTCCCCTCCCTGAGCGTAAGCAAATAAGCTTATTGTGTAGTCTCCATTCTTGTAAAAAAAGAGAGAGTTAAATAATATAAAACTACTCTTATTTTTGTATATATCTATATGCAGACTTATTAAGTCCCATTCCTTAAGTCCAACTAGTAGTTCAACACAACTTTATTAATCTTCTGATCTTATCTTATGCTGCTGGCCGGTATGAGCAGTTAAGTTCAAGAAGCAAGACGAACGATATGACCTGGAAAACAACGAGGGACGCTTTTCCGGTCCGAAAGAATTGAAAGCATTACGAGACGACGGTTAAGTAATCGACCAGATGACTTGTCTGTAGCAGGACGTCGATGAGCCCGTTCAAAAGTAACATCCATGGCACGTGGAGTAGCTTGAGTGTCAAAGCTCAAGCTGGTTTAGAAACCAAAGACACCAACTGCCACAGGATACATCTCCACGAATAGGCGAGACAGACCAATTAGCTCTCTTTCTACTTGATCTTAGATATCGTCCCAATAAACTCCACATATCACGTCCCAATATGAGGCAACATCCACAGAGATAGGCGGTCCACTAGCAATTATGAACTGATCTCCAGCTTAGATCCAGCAAAGCACATTATCTCTTTATCTGCAATCTGCGATTTTCACTTCAAGAGAAATTATATAAATTTGCTTATCTCTTTATATACAGTCTTTTTCTGTCAAGAAAAAGACTGTATAATTGAATTACTGTATAAGAAGTATGTTTTCTCTGAATGACTTCTTGGATTTGCTTCTTTGTATCGAGGTGGCATCTAATTAGAATTTGTCTGAGGTGACTTCTTGGATTTGTCTGAGGTGACTTCCAGAAAACAAATTAAAACTATAATGCATTAAACTGAACTACTTGACAAGTAAAAATCACTTACAATCTCAGCAGGCAAGCCCTTTCCTGCGGAGATTGCAAGCCTGTAAATCAACACACCAGCTGTAAACTGTAAATTGAACTGGCTAGAATGATCATTGAGAAAAATTCATTGAAGTGTAGAACTTCATAGTAAACCATCAAAACGTGGAGATGAGCTAAGATGTCCACACGCAGAGGTGAAATAACAGAAAATTATATGTTTCTATTTTCCTGAATAATGACTGTCGTTTACATACGAAATAGAGGGATATATATAACCAAGCCGAGTTTATCTTTGAATGCAGCTCAATGACCTCATTAAAGCACTAACCGGTTCGATCTCCAAATCCCCAATTCAACAAATTCTCTAAATTTGAAAAACCATTCGTACGATCCGAACAATTGAAAAACCATTCGTACGATCAAAGGCCTTCACCAGCTGGTGCTCGGATTCTAAACCTTAGCTCCAGGCTCGGATTGCTTAATGTCCGAAATCACTTCCCTAATTTGGTTTTGATTTTTCTTTATTTCCTACACAACAGTGATCATAAATCATATTTACATTACGCATTTTTATGTTTATGAGTAATTTACATTGTTGATTTTATATGTTACAGAAACTCCAGAATGAAACCCTAAGGAAACGGATGGGCGACGTGCAGAAATTATCGGATTCAGATATCGATGAGTTTGTGAAAGTGTTTTTGGAACAAGTAGAACAAGGAACGTGGAAAAGTGGGGGTTGGCCACCAGTGTGGCCTGATTACTCAGTATCTAAGCTGGCTCTGAATGCCTATTCTCGCCTTCTCTCAATAAATTCTCGCCTTCTCTCAATAAGGCTCTCCCAGCGTCCAGAAAAACACAAGATCAGCATTAACTGGTTTAGAAACCAAAGACCCCAACTGCCACAGGATACATCTCCACGAATAGGCCAGACAGACCAATTAGCTCTCTTTCTACTTGATCTTAGATATCGTCCCAATAAACTCCACATATCACATCCCAATATGAGGCAACATCCACAGAGATAGGCGGTCCACCAGACCTAAACGTAGCAGCCAGACCCCGACGCATTGATTT
>LPNX010237352.1:73316-121357 GCA_001517045.1 Pseudotsuga menziesii
CATAGCATAAGTGGTTCAATGCTATAACACTACTCTGATACCACACTGTCACATCCCCACACCTCTACCAGAGAGAGAACTCGACTTCACGACTATCAAATCTGGGAAATCTAGCCCCATGAGCATGATAAAAAATGCATTGAATTAAAAACATACAACGGAAGCAAAATACATTCATCAAGCATTCAACATGTTCATATAATTTATTAAAACAAATACAGTTGCAGAGGTTAAATGCATAAGAGATACTTATCTTGAAAGGAGCTTTCCTGCAACTAGCTATGCTGCTACAATGTTCCACCCAACCATAGGCCAGTGAGCTCATCAATCTCTCAGCACCACTGCCACCTCGGAGTTGGGCATGATTCCCACAAGGAATAAGGGAACAACAAATTTACACACAACAATACCATACATCCACAGTCAAGCCAACACACAGATGGGTTTCACAGACTGCTACGAAAACAATCCAGTAACATATGGGTCCCTTGGACTTACTAAGCCAAGCCAACAATCACACCCAAACCCTGTCATACCATCTAACATACGCGTTTCTTGGACTTACTCGTATATAAATCTATATACATGATGCATCCCCTATATACCAATATATAGGTTGGTGACTCCCCAATTTAATTTTATTACTGACTTTATTAAAATCCCATTGCTTCTCTATAGTTTTATTTATGGCCAACCATTACTTTTGCAGTGTCACTTCTATCTTTACTACTTACATTATTGTTTGTGAATGTTAAATAGTGGCATCTCGACCTATCATATTAGTGGGAATATCATAACTTGTCCTAATGGAGATAAGGTGAGGTTTTTTATACACATTCTCAATAATGGGATCAATCTCTCTTCAATTTACAAGAGACAAAACAATAACCCAAATATCAAACCAGTGCCACAATTAGAATCCAAATCCTATATCGAACACTCTTCAGGATTGAGAGATATTCAATGAAAGTAACCATTTGCATTGAAACCATGCATATGTAGTTGCACTTAAGCTAGTTGTGCTTATGGATACCGAAATCAACATACTAATGTGCACACTATTAAAATAAAGAGAGAACGGAGCATAGAAAGAGAAAAGATAACATTTGAGACTAAATACTTGTTGATCCTGAAATAAAAGAAATAGTTTCTTGGTAATTTAGGAATCAGGATACCCAAGAAAATTAGCAAACAAACCTACTAACTCTATTGTTGAAGGATACATTCATATTTATATAATTGTACATGCATCCAATACATAAACAATAATGCTTGTCACTATAATACATGTTTATATAGTCATGGCAAGAGGAGAGCATGCTAATCGAGCAAGAAGGTCATGAAGAAAAACGGCTAGGGGTGCCCATCTACAAAAAACTTCATCAAATGAGGAAATAGACCATAATGCCAATACAAATATTGAAAACCACAACAAGGTAGAGGTAGTTGATGTCAATTAACCATCAACCACAGTGCAAGGAAGTTCTAATAAGATGCTAAAAACCAGATTGAGGAAGAGGAAATTGGCGTCACTTTTCCATCAACCAGAGTGCAAGGATATGGTTCAAGCAAGAATATTAGTGCGATCAAGGCTAGAAAAAAGATGACATATTGAAGGAGATTAACACTACTACAAATCCTTGTGATTAGATTCCTTTTTAGCTACCTTTTTTGCTTCTCTTGATTGTTTCAATGTATTTTTCTCCATTTTTTTTTGAAAAAGTTGCATTATTCATCGTGATGGCACTGTTTGTGGTGTTCTTTGTGCCGACTAACTCATTTTGGTGCTAAATTCGACACTATTTATCTCCAACTTTAGCTTCCTTTTTTGCTCCTACTTTAGCATCTAGTTTAGCTCCCTCTGTAGCTCCCTCTTTATCTTCCTATTTTTCTCCTCTTTTAGCTTCCTTTTTAGCTTCTATTTTAGCTTCCTTGTTAAATTCCTTATTTGCTCCTATTTTAGCTTCCTTTTTAGCTTCTAATTTAACGTCCTTTTTAGCTTCTAGTTTGGCTTCTATTTAGCTTCTAGTTTAATGCTTGTTGTGCCTAAATAGTTAAGTTGTTGAGGTATTCGGGGTTATGGGGATAAGGTATTTAGGGATTAGGCGCTTTAGGGATTAGAGGATTTAGGGATTTTATTGGTTTAATGGTTAAGGGATAGGAATGAGTGGTTAAGGGATTAAGGGTCAAGGGATTAGGGGTTCACTAGTTTAATTCTTTATGGCTTAGGGATTATAGGTTAAGTGGTTAATGTTTAAGGGATTAATGGTTAAGGAACGAACATAAATTTCAATAAAAACTTATTAATATATTCTCTACTTAGAAAAAAATTTCTATCCATTCTGATCATATTGACACACTTTCATAACATTAAGTACACAAATTTACATTGTCAAGAATTTATTTCTAATTCCCTTCATCTATTTACGCAGAATATAAATAAATTACAAGGATGGATAAATGATTCTTCTAACTATATTTATGTATGAAATACACTCATGATCATGACAACCCATTGTTTTGTGTATTCACAAACATGTTGATACAAAATGAATGGAAAAAGCATATGAAATTGAAAATTAGGGTTAGATAGTTTAATGGTTAATGGCTAAGGAATTTTATTGGGTTAAGGGATTAATGTCATCTACCGACCCTGCACAACGAGCAGTGAATGGGTCTAAAATTGGTATTTCTTCAAACTGTGAATATATGCATTGAAATTTGACCATGGGTTAGACTGGACATATGCCTTGAAGGTATGGGAGGGTTTCAAGACACGTGGATTAATAATGTTCCCACCTATTCTTTGACATCGTCCACGTTTCCATAAAAGTTGCTCATTCATGTCGCATTGTCATCATTTGGCATTCCCATATATAGAATATTTGTAGGAACTCTCTTGAAATGTCATGGAACTTCCAACATGCCCACCACAAATGTCATCCATCAACCCCACACAATGAGCAATGAATGGGTCCAACTGAAATTTCTTCAAAATTTTATTGTATGCATCAAAACTTTACATGGTTGGACTAGGTGCATGCCTTGATGGTATGGGAGGGTTTTAACACTCAATGAAATCATTGTCATCGTCATCGTCATCAGCCTGGTTTTCATTTTTATCGGCATAATCACTCAATTTGTCCATCCATGCAGTGAAACCTAATGAAGATGTCAATTTCCATGCTTTTCCTTTTTATTGTAGCATTATTCGAGATGATTAAACCGCGATTTTATTAATTTAAGACATCCCCAAAGAATTTTATAGGGTCCAACATGCAAGTGGTTTAATGGTTAATTGCTTAGGGATTATATTGGGTTAAGGGACTAGTGTCATCCATCGACCCTGCACAATGAGCAATGAATGGGGCCAACGTTGAGATTTCTTCAAACTGTGACTATATGCATTGAAAATTTGATCTAGTTAAAATAGTTTTCTATAAAAATATATGCACTAATAATTTAACATTAAATTGTCAACTAGGGAGTCGTAGAATTAGAGGTACATGCATTTTATGTGCAGTATTAGAGCATAGACTAACCAAATCTAAATGCTGGCAAACACACTTCAATGCAATAATAAAACATACAACCAAATAATGAATTCGATTGACAAGAAATAAAATAACACCTTAGGTTGAAAATCGATGATGATAAATCCATATCTCAAGAGTTAGGCCTTTAATATTCCTTTGGTAATTAAAGCTATGAGAAATTAAAGTACGGAAAATAAAAAGTAATTAAGTGACAGGAAAACCAAATTGAAACAAACTAGCTAACATGAAACACAATCAAATAATTAGAAAACAAAACATTAAACATATGCAAATGAAATGTCCTAAAAAAGATATTCCCGAGAAAATAATAAGGAAAAGCAAAAAAAGACAAGAGACAATAAAATGGAAATGAAAGAAAGGAAATATGAATTTGAATCAAATTTAGCTTTGTGATTAAGGTTCCATAAACGCTACGTTTATTGTGCCGAGAGGTGCTCTACAACCCAGTATGGGGGAGATCTTGTAACGTGATGTAACATTACTAACGTTTGTAACATGTTGGCAAAAAATAATAGTGATAATGAATATTATGGGAGAGATCTTGTAACGTGATGTAACGTTTGTAACATGTAGGCAAAAAATAATATTGATAGTGAATGTTATGGGAAATAAATTTTCTAATAGGCCAAAATAAAACAATCTAATATGGTGGAGATGTTGTAATATTTCTACCTAACAAAACAATAAAAAAGTAAAAATTTAATTATCCGTAAAAAATATGTGGGTCAAGAAAAAAACACAAAATTGAATTATTCCCAAAAAAATGTTGGCCTTGCACATGGTTTTAAAACCATGTGCAAGACATTCTAAACAACCCATGGTTTTATTGTACATGGTTTAGGAGGCTTTGCACATGGTTTTTAAACAATGTGCAAGGCCTCCTAAACAACCCATGGTTTTATTGTACATGGTTTAGGAGGGCCTTGCAAATGGTTTTAAAACCATGTGCAAGGCCTCCTAAACAATCCATGGTTGTAGGAGGGTCTTGCATATGGTTTTAAAACCATGTGTAGGGAAATGATGCAATGTTAGTTCCTAACAAAATTAAAAAATAATAAAAAATATTATATGTCAGCCATAAATAATATTAAATATTAATAATAAAAATATTATATGTGGACCTTAAATAAAAAGATGTGTCTTTTGGTTTGAATCAAATCAATGGATACCTAAGAAGAGGTTTGCACCCCAGATATTTGATCCATCTCAGTGCTTGATAGAGCCTAAGATTTGGATCTACGCTGGTTATATTACAATGAATACAAACAAATCTAGTGTAAATGAAATAACAACATATCCTAACAACTAACACATATTAACAAAATATATATTATCAACAATAACAAATCATAAAATAAAATATTAATAAAATACAAAACAATTAACAAACATTAACAAAATACAAAACGATTAACAAACATTAACAAAACAATGTATAAATATTAAAAAAAACCAATATATTACAAATATAAAAATATTTAATATAAAGAGAAATATGTTGGAACAATATAATAATATAGATATACCACACTTGCTCATAGCAATGTATTAACACGACACAAAAACAATTCTATCACATATGACATTATTACAATATATACATGGCACTCAAATATTAATACACATAATGCAACGTTCAAGTATTAAGCCAAAGGACGATGTACACGAAAGGAGGGATAAGAAAAACACAATAGAGCTGGATGATGGATTTAAGTATGGTTATGAAGTGAGGTGCTATAGGTGAATACAAAATTGGATTCTATCTACAAATGCATAAATAAGAATACACAAACAAAATTGATACCAAAAACTGAAGTGTAGAAACAATTTGCAGTACTAGAAACAAAATTAGAGGCAATAACTGCTCAAGAAATTCTAAGTGCAGGTTTTGTGTGGACAGAGATTGGTTTCCTAGTCTAAATAGTTTAGATCTAGAAAAAAACAAGACATAAATATAAACCTTTCCCTAGATTTATCAAATCACTTGAATGCAAATAATCCTTACCTCTTGCTGAAAGTTGTCCTCATTAGCTTGAAGCTTTTGCAATCCCATTGATGAAGAGAAGACCTACAAAAGGATCGAAGAAAACAAGAAAAAAGTGAAAACACAAGATTATATGATATATCTAAACAATTGACCAAGGAAGACTGTGATAAACGAAATTACACATCATTTATGGGAAGGGAAAACATTGATGTATTGACAAATAGAGGAAATAATACAACCATGATGCCTTGGTATTAAAAGTCCTTTCCAATGAATCCTTTCCTCAAAGGTGAGTTATCATATATGGTCTAATTCATCCACCATT
This sequence comes from Pseudotsuga menziesii, assembly GCA_001517045.1. NCBI lineage: Eukaryota > Viridiplantae > Streptophyta > Pinopsida > Pinales > Pinaceae > Pseudotsuga > Pseudotsuga menziesii. The sequence goes on from LPNX010237352.1 coordinate 79,186, forward strand.
TACTTTCTTTCATTCTCACTCCCTTTCCCATGATGTGAGCTCTCATTTATAGGACAAAACTTGATGAGGAAGGGATGAGAGTATTAAGGGAGAAGGATGAGGTGGGATCCTACTAAGCTGGGAGGCGAGTGAGATGCACCCTAAATGGAAGGGACAAACCTCAACGAGGGTCTCCTTCAAGATACTTCTCGATACTTCTCTTTTTTCCCTTCGCATAGGAATTGACACATACTATACATAAGAAAAGTGCATCGACGACGCACCCTATAGTGATCCAAAGTGCGTCAATGGGGGTGAGGCACCTTGTTAGAGAGAAAAGGGCATCACCCTCTCAAAATAGGTTTTTTACAAAGGGAAAAAACCTTAGATATCATCTTCTAAAGAGTTTTGTCCAAGCACTTCAGGGATTAAGGCAAGGAAAAGGTTTACATGGTTCATGAGCACGACGAGGACGAAAATTTCGTGTAGCATGTACAATAATGGGAGGGCTGGAATGCTAGAGTGCGGGTAGAATATTTGTTGAAAGTCTATTGAAATTTAATGGAAATTATAATGCGCCCATGGACAATGTCATCCATCGAGCCCACACAGTGAGCAGTGAACGGGGCCAACGTTGAAATATCTTCAAATTGTGAATGTATGTGTTGAAATTTTATATGGTTATTCTAGGATCATGCCTTAACGATATGGGATGGTTTTAAGACTCATGGACATCATTCTCATCATCATTGCTGTAATTCCCATTGTCATCGTAATCATATTCATCATGACCCAATTTTCCATCTATGTCAACAGAGATCAAACCCCACATACCCATCTCTACAACGAAACCGCTAATGAAGATGTCGATTTCCATGTATTTTCCTTTTTCATATGGAATTCTTCAAGATGATTAAACCATGATTCTATTAACTAATACATCCCAAAACAAGTTTTTAGGGTCCAACATGCAAGTGGGTTAAGGGTTAATTGCTTAGGGATTATATCAGGTCAACGGATAAACAACATTGATCGACCTTGCACAATGAGCAATGAATGGGGCCAACATTGAAATTTCTTCAAACTATGTATGTATGTGTCGAAATTTGACATGGTTAGACTAGACACATGCCTTGATGGTATGGGAGGTGTCATGTTCCCAATTTTTTCTATAATATTTTGGCCAAGCCACGTAAAAAACATTAAAATTATTAAATGGGCGACTAAAGGAAAATATTGCCTAAGTGTAATAGTCCAAGGAAAAATTAAATATTATTGGTACTTAGGTAAGCCACATGAAGAATATAAAACCCCCAATTCAAATTCCTAGGGAAAAAATAATAATAATTGGGAAATATTGGCCAACAATATTATGCTTAAGTTTGTTTTATTCATGTTGGTCCAAAATAATTAATATTTGTGGGAAAATTTAGTCAAAGGAGCTCTTAAGGAGTAGACAAGGGTGGAATAATGATGTTAGAAATAAGTGAACAAAATTGGTTCCAAAAATCAAGATAAATTGGTTAGAGTTGGTCAAGGAAGTTAGCGGGTGCATTTGTGAAAGTCAAAATGGTTAGAGGGCACACTCATGAAGGTAGTGGAGCAATAACCGCCTAGTTTATGGTTTTGGGTGTTCCATGGTATTGGCTAAAGGTGATTATGGAACATGGCTTTCACTCACCCATGGTATTGGAGATCTCTCAAGTATAAAAGGAGGCAAGGTGCAAGGATTGTGCATGCATTTGGATATTATGGATTTTGATGGTAAGATTACTGCTTCCTAGCCTTGGGTGATTCTCCCCTTGTCAATAGTAGGGATATGTTCCCCTTTATATCTCAATAACTAGTTGGAGTATCTCTAGTTGGTGATTTTGGAGAGTAACATCTAGTTCCTTTCATTATACTTCGGTCAACTTATACGCATTTAGTGATCATTCCAGTGGGTGGTTATGACTTTGCGCATTCATTCTTTTGCTGCTAGCATAAGAAGGAGATTCATTGCTCAAAGTACACATTCCAGGTTGTTTTCTATAGGTTTTGTGGCGCTACATTCAATTGTTTTGGGTCCATTTTGTGGCAAGAAGCCATATCTTCTCTTCTCTCATATCTTCTCTTCTTCCTTCTCCACAATTATTTGAGATATTGTTGCTGCTATAATCGATTCTCTTAGAAAATCCATCATCATGTACATGGACCAATCTGGCCCTCAATAATAATAAGGAACTCTATTTGTTCCCATAATGTACCTCTCTTTTTCCTATTTTGTCCAATGTGGATGTATTTGAGATATATATAGAAACAAACTAACTGTTGTTATATTAAGTGTCAAATTCTCTTTCCCAGCAATTGGGTGACATAAAATTGGTCCGATACATGTAAACCCTTCCCTATTTGGTCAAGTCTGTACACCATTTGGAAGGAATTAGAAACTCGCCTTCTATCGGTTCTACACTTTGTACCCTTCACCTGAATTTACCCAAATAGATTCTTGAGATTCCCCAAGATTGTTATTGGTTCCCCATTTAATTCCAGGAGCATAGGAGTTTTTACATAAGTCCTGGGGAAAGTACTTTGCATCCATTGGTTTATCCAATGGAGGCTTCGCAAGCGTGAGAGACTCCTGAAGTGGCAATGGTTAATGTGTTAGGAAATCCACCTATTCCCCAATGATATACATGAAAGAATGATAAACCTTGCATATTTGTACAATTATGCAGACAAACTACAACCATATGTTGCATAGCCTTTTTTATACCTGCACAAAACCATTCCGTCCATGTTCATCTTCATCATCCTTTCTCTTTCACTAGTCAATTTTGATTAGCTCTAACTGTTTCTGCTATAACTTTCTCTCAGAAGGTCCAATTCACAAACCATAAGTTGCTACAAAAACTATGTGGGATCCATTCCAATTGGTTTTGAATAAATTTGAGTATTATAGGTACCCTTTTGGGTAGTTTGTGAATCGTTACCTCGTGCTATCCCAAACTTCCATATTCACTATGATCATCCCCAATCAATTTTCAATCCATTTCACCTTTACAAATCAGTTTCTAAAGTCTAGATAAACCTCCATAAATATACATAATCCTGCAAAAAACTACATAATAGAGGTCATTACCCATTCCAAGTACTTCCAATCCCATTCCAAGCTTCCGAGAGTCAATCCATAAGCCACATAATGCATCCTTGAAGTGTTTTGGAGATAATGTGCCAAGATTTTGAATTATAGTACATTATAGTGGTTGAGTTTCAATTGATGTGCCAAAATTCCTAATTTGGTACAACATATAAGGGTTTCAAGACTCAAGGATGTTTGATGTCCCCACAAAATCTTTGAGATCGTCCACGTTTCCATCAATGTTCAACATGCACATCTCATTATCATCATTCATCATTCCTATCTATAGAATTTTTGTCAGAAGTCTATTGAAATTCCATGGAATTTCTAATGTTCCCATGAACAATGTCATTCATCGCCCCCACATAGTGAGTAGTGAACATGGCCAACATTGAAATTTCTTCAAATTATGAATGTATGCATTGAAATTTTACATGGTTAGACCAAGCGCATTCCTTGATTGTATGGGATGGTTTTAAGACTCAAGGACATCATTCTCATCATCATGGTTGTAATTTCCATCGTCACCATAATAATATTCATCATGACCCAATTTGTCTATCTATGGAAACAGAGATTAAACCCTACATACCCATATCTGCAACAAAACCGCTAATGAAGATGTTGATTTCCATGTATTTGCCTTTTTCTTGTAGAATTCTTCAATACAATTAAACCATGATTTTATTAATCTAAGACATCCCAAAATAATTTTTTAGGGTCCAACATGTAAGTGGGTTAATGGTTAATTTCTTAGGGATTATATTAGGTGAAGGGCTTAGTGAAATATTTCAATAAGTTTTATAATATAAATTTATGAACAAACTTTGCATTCATTTTTCCTACTGGTTTGGATTTACATTTTTCCTAAAGAAAAATCCACTAATCCACTTTGCGTACATTTTTCCTAATGGTTTGGATTTACATTTTTTTACATATACACTGTAGGTAATTATAATTTTTTTATATAATGCATATTTAATATTTGTATTCAATAGATATTTGTCCTAGTTCAGTCCAATTCTAAACAATAAGCTAACAACACTTCGAAATCATTATCAACCAATAAATGACCACTAACCATGTTACATTAGAGAAAATTTCAACTCAAAATGGGCCTCCTAAAATGAATTAATAAAATAATAAAATAATATTTATTAATTTTGGAGGAAGAAAAAAAAACTACTTTTTTGTTTGTATTTTTGACATATTTCCCTGTGTTTTTACTCAAATTTCGATCGGGAGAGCTCGTTGGATGCGGAATTAAATTCCGCATCCAACGAGTACCCACTCGGCATACTTTTGACGGACCCCGCTACCCCAAAAACAAGAAATAGCTGAAAAAACAGAATGATGACATCATCATTCTATTTTTTCAGGTATTTCTTGTTTTTGGGGTAGAGGGGTCCGTCAAAAGTATGCCGAGTGGGTACTCGTTGGATGCGGAATTTAATTCCGCATCCAACGAGCTCTCCCGATCGAAATTTGAGTAAAAACACAGGGAGATATGTCAAAAATACAAACAAAAAAAGTAGTTTTTTTTATAATACCTATCCCCAAATTTATATTAAAAAGTGTTTAAGACCTATATGGTATTTCAAATTTAAAGCAATTTCATTGGCTAACACATGATGACATGGAATTTGAATAAAATTTAAAAGGCCCATTTTGAGTTGAAATTTCCTCTAATGACTCTTAATTTCCAATTAACCCTAATATTTTTTCCAACAATTCATACCAAAGTTTGAACACTTTAAGGATGTTGCAATAGGTAAATTTTATCGACACAAATAATACTGAAGCATTTCAAAGGGTGGACCATAAAAATAATCATTTTTAAAATAGGGATTACAAATAGTTCTAAAAATTAAGAAGACTTCCTCATTAACATTATTGTCTGCAACAATGTCATCTAGTGTATCATTGTCAATGTTCATATATTATTTCGAGTACTTAATATTTTTCTTCCTACACCATCTTGCTAAAATGGTATTTTCATCATCCTCATATTCACTTTCATCATCCTCATCATCATTGAAACTTGACTGTAGACCATCTATATTGGGATCATCATTTTCTGTACCACCCATATTGTTTTCTTCTGCAACATCATCGAAGTTTGGAATGTTTTCTTCTTCTTCCTAAACATATCCATATTCAACATCATCATGGATGCCAATTTCTTCAATTTTTTCTAATCCCTTTCTCTCATTTTGTTGGATATTGTTGTTTTGGTCAGTATCCACTGAGGCATCATCAAATGCATGCCTTATTCTTGGATCATAACATATGACAAATACCCATGTTGTGTCCAAAATATCTTTATAGAAAAATACGTGCACATGAATGACAAACATATATTAGACATATGTTATAACAAATTTATTTATTAATAAACACACACACACCACACATATTCACATTAAACTATTAATTAATAGATTAATGATCACTAGTACGGTTAGAATAATAAAAAACCCATTCCCATACTTAGGATATATTTATATTTATTAATCTTCATGATTAATTTCCTAGGTTCTAGACTAGGTAGTTGGCCTCCACTTCCAATTCTGGTAAACACTTTCCATGTTTACACCTAGGACTTCCTTACACAGATTCTAGATAAGATTCTACCAACTACACATACTGCCCAGATTAGTAACTATGCATTTCATTCCTTTCACAGTTTTAGATTTTTTTTGCAGTTTTAAAATGGAAGGGTAAAAGCTAGTAACATGGAAACTTCCTATATTTTACCCAACTCATCCTCCATCCTTTTCTCTCCTTTTTGGCATGATTTAGTTGAATTTCCATCATTCATTAGATATCCTATATCACATATCTAATTTGTGACCTCCTTGACAGGAAAGTGATTTATACACCTAAGGGTTTTTTCTAGTTTAGTAATCTTGCCTTATGAGCTAGTTTGGGTTTCTTCTTTGGAAATTCTATTTTTGCTTTATAAGGATGTATTACCTATGTAATAATATCAATCATTAATGAATTGATTATTATTCATTGATCATTCTTTAATGTTTGTTCATCATTCTTCTTATCTCCTTATGCTAATTCTCTGCAATTCTTTGTGAGGTTAATTGCGTGCCTAGATCCTTAGCTAGTTTATAGAATTCTTGCTACCATCAAGGATTTAGAATTCTGACATGGTATCAAAGCCTACGATATCAAATCTCTCACATGGTATCATAGCTATGAGAGATCATTAATTAGTCCTCCTTTTCAGAATTGTGGGTCTATTTTGCAAGCACAACTTCAAATGGATTCAAGAGTATCAGTTTCTCTTCTTACTCCATCCACAATTTATTCATAGTGGAAATTGAAGATGATTTCATCTCTAAAGAGACAAGGCCTCTATGATGTTTCTATTAGAGCCAGTAAAGAGTCTTTTGAAGAGCTACATGATTGGCTGGATGAATTTGATAGAGTTTTTGGAGACATGTGTCTGGCTATTTCTCTAAGCATGCATTACCTTGTTGATTATGGTGACTACCCAAAGCATCTCTGGACAAAATTGGATAGAGATTTGGGAAAGCACAATAAGGGTCATTCTAGGAATTTGGAGAGCGCATATTATGTTTGATTTGAGAACCATAGATCTACAAGACAATATGAGAGATATTAAAAAGGAATTATGCATTGGAATAATTAAGATCAATATACACTGGGCAAAGAATTCATGACAGTAATTTTTTATAAACTGGACAAGAATTGCTCAAATAATCACAACATTAATCTTCATTCATTAATCAGTAATACAATGGTAGTACAATAAATAAAATTCGAATACCATGGATAGGATTTGAATCTACAAACTCTAACTGAATGTTTAGCTAACTCAGTGTGGAAAAATCATAGCTAGAGCTCACTATGTGGAAAAAAGGCGCCACACTACCTGCATGCATGCAAAACTGGCACTAGGCTAACTTATAGTGATCCAACTGAATGTAACTTAAGGATAAATCAACATAATTGCTTACATACCACAATAAACTGAAGGAGGCTGCTGGTGGCACTCAGAATGGGCTCCTATAATGTAGGGATTGGTTCCATAGTCACTTAAACTCATGCATGCGCATGCAATAAGTGGCAGATAACCTCTAGGTGTGACCCCCATACTCTAGTACAGTGATAATAACTTACTAAGTTAGGAAAAATGACCAAATAGACGATATTGGACAAAGAAGGATTAATTAATCCTAACACCCCCCCTTAATCCTAACTTTGGACAGCTTGGGCCCTGGAAACTAGGCCAAAAGTCACCCATACAATTTGAATGAATTAAAATACTGCTTGATAAAATAAGGAAAAAATGGGTAAAAACTCATGGGAACCCCCCTTCCCCCCTCAAAATAAGCAGGTAATTAGGAAACAAGCTTCCATACTTGACAAATTTTTTTCTCTTTGAGCAAAAACTTGTGAAAATAGTGTTGCAATCTACAACACTGTGGAGCAGTAATGCAGAATCTTGGTTCTTCTATGCATCAACATCTCGGGGTTGTGCATGTGAAACTCTCCAAAATAAATGATTATATATGGTGGAATTTTCCTCTATGGAAGAAGAGGAATATGCTCAACTGAATCAGGAACATAGACAACTGTAAGATGAAAACTGGACCCATGTAGAGCAACTGAGATCATCTGATGAGAGAGAAAAATTTATTGAGAATTCGAACCATGTGAGGTAAACCCAATAAAATTATATGTTGCATCCTTGAACATCGAACCATGTGAGGAAAAATCAACTCCAGGTGTTAGGAGCAAGTGTCCTAGCGAATGCAGGATGTCTCCATCTTTACTAGTATTGTGAGGAGATGAACATGTGATCAAATAGGAAGGTAGAGTAGTGTTGGGACTGTGGAGAGTGAATGATTGAGCTCCATAATATGATATAGCTTCTCAAATAAAATATCCAATGATTCACACAATTTAATATCAACAAAATCATGAGAGAAAACTGACATCAAATCCCCAACAACAAATTTGAAAGAGACTTGAGGTGCTTGATTTTTCACACCAAAATTGATGAGAACAACTACAAGCATGGCTGAAGGCTCTTGAAGCTTAAAATTTGACCCAAATAAGGTCATATCATATCCAAGAGTGTGGAACAAAGGTTCCAAGTGCTCCACTGAGATGGTAGATGCACAATTTTCTCCTTCTTCAACAAAACTTTGAGTATTGGTGCAAGCAATCATGTAGGAGTTTGTTGGAACCTCAAGATCAATGAGAGTGAATGGATCACTCCTAAAATCTGATATTTCTTCCAAAACATCCAAAGTATCACTTTTCTTCACACGAGCAACATGATTGGAGAGAGAGGAATCAAATCTTTCTTCAGCTCCTTGAGCTTTCGCTAGAAAATTTTGTACAAAATTTAGAATAGGAGAATCACTAGAGAATGACTGAGTAGAATGGAAGGAGAGTTTTTCTTCAACAATGGATATTTGAATGTATTCTTCTTGATCAACTATATGCAAAGATGATATATCATAGATCTCATAAATTCTAGAGCAACAAGAGAATGAGTCCCTGCCAGGAGACTTTCAACAATTCAAATTGATTGAGTTGAAGATTTTGCTTCTTCATCATCTTGAACAATTTCATCTGAGAGAATAGAGGCCGATACTTTTGAAGGGAGAACACATGATGAGGTGTTGGGTTCACTCAAGATATCATCGAATTCTTTTTGCACACCAAATGCTCTATCATATTTCTCCAGAGCTCAAATGGATACTCAACATATTCCGTGAGATAACACATATCATGAAACATTTCCATACCCATACTTCCATATGCTCTATCACAGTAATTTATCCAATCTTATTCCTCTTCATAATATTCTTTACCAGCTCCAAATGACACATCAAGGAGATCATGGCTCTCAAGATACGCAACAATCTTCAATTTCCATTCACCATAATTGAATGGTGATAGAGGAGGAAATGATCTTAAATCCATTATGAAGTTGTACCTACAAAAACGCTACAAAAAAAATCAATTCACAAACATTTGTCAGTTCAAACCTTTCCACCTTGACATGTGCACCTTTTCAGAGTTCGTAAAACTTGGATAGACTTCTCTGGACATAATCTAGAGGGAGCAATGCTATGATTCCAGGAATTATGTGGAAACTCAACTGCTTCTGGTGCACAATGGAGGTTTATGAGGTTTGTTGCTATCCTGAACAAGGCTCTAATACAATGTTAAATTTGAGAACCATATATCTATAGGTCGATATGAGAGCTATTGGAAAGGAATTATGCAGTGGAATAATTAAGATCAACATTCACTAGGCAAATAATTCATGGAAAAAATTTCAGATATATCGGACAAGAATTCCTCAGATAATCACAACATTAATCTTTATTCATTAATTAGCAATACAATGGTAGTACAATAAATAGAATTTGAATAATGTGGATAGGATTCGAATTTACCAACTCTAACTGATTGTTTAGTTAACTCAGTGTAGAAAAATCACAGCTGGAGCTCACTAGTTTAACTCTGGATGTCTAAATCGATATACAATCAGTTAACTGATGAGGTAGGTGGACAAAAGGCACCACACTCCCTGCATGCATGAAAAACTGGAGCTATGATAACTAATAGTGATCTAACTGAATATAACTGGAGGATAACTCAACATAACTTCTTACCTACCACAACCAACTGAAGGAGTTTGTTGGTGGCATTTAGAGTGGGCTCCTATAATGTAGGGATTGGTCCTAGAGGCACCTAAACTCATGCATGCACATGCAATAAGTGAAAGATAACCTATAGGTGTGTCCCCCGTACTCTAGTACACTGATAGTAACTAACTAAGTTAGAAAAATGACCAAATAAACTATATTGGAGAAAGGAGGATTAATTAATCCTGACATATAGCACCTCATTGGTTGCTCTTTTTCAATATGTATTGGCCTCTATACCCTTTGATGATGTTGTTCATGATGAATAAGTTTCTCATATAGTTCATGTTGCTACCATTCTCTAATTTGAATGCTTCCTCTTTCTATTAAGAAGCAAATATTGAAGAGCCATGTTTTTCTATATCTCTTGAAGTTGAAGACCTTGATTCATCTTCTTATGATGTCAATGATGAAAAATAAGTGACTAATGGAGATTTCATTACCATTGTCGTCTCCTTTCACCAATCTTTCTCCATTCTATCTTCAAATGTTTATTTTGAAGGTGAATTGCTAGTTTCTAAGGATCCTGCACATGCTTCTCCTGAAGATGATGTGCAAGATATTGATCTTTTCGATGTTTTGAAGGATGAATCAAAGTGTGAGAGCTCTACAAATTCACTCACTGATTCATATCTGATTCCTTCTACCTATTCCTGCATGTTGACTAGCACACAATTTCACAATTCTACTGAAGATGGAGACACTGCCAAAGTATTGGCACATTGCGAACTCTTGTTATTCACTTTTGGATATGATAGCACCTATTTTGGATATGATTTCAGATAATATTTCATGTCCAAAAATATTTTGGAACCTTTTTTCATCACTCTTGGAGCTGCTACAACCTTTTCTGGTTCAAATTTTCAAGACAATTTAGATTTGCTTGGAGTTGACTTCACTTTACATAGTTGAAAGTTGTTGGCTCAAGCATCACAAGTCTCATTTGGACCTGATATCAGTATGATATTCAAGTCTATTGAGCAGCCACTTCTTCTCTTACATCAATGGATCTTAGTTGTTCTACATGGTCCCAATTTCCATCCTGTGGTTGTTTATGTTCTCGATCTAGTTGCATTAGAGGAAATTTGGGGTCTAAAATGGGCCTTATAAGAAAACGTGGAAACAATAAATTTTGTGAGTTGGAATTCAAGAACCAATAGAATTTCAATAAAATGAGTCAACCATAATGGTTGAATTGACATATTTGTGCTAAAAGAAAACTACTTTTTTTGTTCGTATTTTCGAGATATATCCCCATGTTTTTACTCAAATTTCAAGTGGGAGAACTCGTTGGATGCATAATTTAATTCTGCATCCAACGAGTACCCACACTACATACTTTTGACAGAGACCGCTACCCCAAAACAAGAAATACCTGAAAAAATGTGATGATGATGTCATCATCATGTTTTTCAGGCATTTCTTGTTTTTGGGTTAGCGGGGTCTACCAAAAGTATGCAATGTGGGTACTCGTTGGATGTGGAATTACATTTCACATCCAACGAGCTCTCTCGCTCAGAATTTGAGTAAAAACACAGGGAGATATGTCAAAAATACTAACACAAAAAGTAGTTTTTTTCATTCTTACTCCAAAATTAATAACTATTATTTTATTATTTTTACTATTATTTTATTATTTTCCTTAGGAGGCCCATTTTAGACCTCATATTTCCTCTAATGAGCAGATTTCTCTTCTTCCCAAGAAGAAGATTCCTCCATACGTTTGATCAAGAATCATATCAACTTGAGTTTGGAGTAGCAACATCAAACGTTCACCATTTTTTGGCTTACCTTTTCATTTCCTTTCTTGATGGAGGATTTTCCCCATGTGGTTTTGCATCTTTCCTCAATTCTCTAGACAAGATAAATTGTAAAAGGGTGACCATAGCCTTGTTGTTGGGCCCTATATACCTATATAAATATGATCTATTTATGATATTTCACATAAGTTAGGATTAATGGGAGTTTTTGGAATAATAAAAAACCCATTCCCATACTTAGGATATATTTATTAATCTTCGTGATTAATTTCCTAGGTTCTAGACTAGGTAGTTTCCCTCCACTTGCAATTCTGGTCAACACTTGTCATGTTTACACCCAGGAGTGCCTTACACAGATTCTAGATAAAATTATTCCAACTTTATATACTTCCCATATTAGTAACTATGCATTTCCCGCCTTTCATAGTTTTAGACTGTTTTTGCAGTTTTAAAGTGGAAAGGGTAAAAGCTAGTAAGATGGAAACTTCATATCCTTTACCCAACTCATCCTCCATCCTTTTCGATCTATTTTGGCATGATTTAGTTGAATTTCCATCATTCATTATATATATTATCTCACCTATCTAATTCCTTACCTCCTTGACATGAAAGTGCTTTATACACCTAAGGCTTTTTTCTGGTTTTAGTAAGATTTCCTTATGAGCTAGTTTGAGTTGCTTCTTTGGCAATTCTATTTTTCCTTTATAAGAATGTATTGCCTATGTAATAATATAAATCATTCATGAATCAATTATCATTCATTGATAATTATTTAATGTGTGTTCATAATTATTCTTCTCTCCTTATGCTAATTCTTTGCAATTCTTTGTGAAGTTAATTGTGTTCCTAGATCCTTAGCTAGTTTATAGAATTCTTGCTACCATCAAGGCTTTAGAATTATGACAAGTATCGCTTCTTTTTTTAGTTAAATAAATAATTGCTCACAATGAATTGGTATAACATAAAGCTCCTTATCCTCCGATAGGAACCTTGATGAATCTATAGAAAACAATCCACTATGGGCACCATGTCTTCGTGTCCTCTCAAATGTTTCATACCATCTACACTTAAAAATACAACACTTAAAATAGTAGTAATCTTATTCAGTAATTTCTTTGGCTTTCCAAACATATTATAGAATCCCTTCAATGATATTCTTATTATTTGAGCTTTCTCATCTAGATTGCTTGAAATCAACCATGAAGCCACAATCAAAGGATCATCTATTTACATCTACTCTTTCTACATGACAATGTTGACCATATGCCCACATTGCATGATATTTTCTCACTTGTGAAAGAACATTTATTTCATTGAAACAAATATAATGATGAATATTTAAATACTTAATAGTGTCATAACTGATTTGAGACAACATTTTCTAAAATTTCCGATTGTACCTTTCTTTCACATCCTATAGACATGTTGATTTCATGTTCTGTTATGTTTGAATTAATACTCGTGTCTTTTATTTGATTTTGAATTTGTTCAGTAACCCATTATAGTGTGCAATCTTTGCCCCATTCCCCAAGTAGATCAGTAATAAGTGGAGTATTCCTTGGGTTCGATCTCTTAAACTGTCTCCTTGCTTCTAACACTTCTTCTCTCTTTTTAGTCATTGACTTATCATTGGATTGCGTAGTTAAAACAACATGAATGTATGAGTGTGTACATAAAAGGAAGAAACACATAAAAGAGATAAACACCATCAAAACAAAAGAACCATTTGATAATTGAGTTTGTCCCTATGGGACTACGTCTCTGGGCCTTCTCTTTAACCGCTTCTTATAAATATCAAGTTACATGGAAAATATCGTTTTATATCTCAAATCATAGAAGTGACCTACAAATGGGATGTTCATAACAAAAAGCATACTGCACCACTACATTGAGAATGCTTGTATGATGAGGATCAACATAAAACACTGCATACTTTGGAGCAGAAAAAAAAAAACTTGACCTCTGAAAAGTCCAATGAACCTCAACATGCCATGTGAAAGGGTGTACACTGTATAGATCTATACATTGTACATACCTCAAAAATCATGCCCACTCTACCTTGGTCTGTGTTCCTAGATTCAGAATCGTACCCTTGACCTCCGTGTTTGGTCCTCCTCCCTTTGTTTGGACAAAAAATTGGGCTTAAATATTTGTGCCCAGGCATGCTTAACCATATGGCATGGTTGGCATGTTGGTTGTGTGGGATGGATTTGGGGCGTTGGTTTTTCTGGTGGTTTCGGGTTCAAACTCCATGCTTTCCCATTTTGGGTTGTGTGTCTTATTCAGGGCAAGAGGCCTAGGGTCAAGCTCGTGACTCCCGCTTGTTCTTTGGTGGTTGTGGCCACACTCCAACGGATCCAGTACCATATCTAAAATTGGGGCTCGTTTGGTTTCGATGAATGGATTCCAACGTCTATTCTCAAACTCAAATACAACCTTTAACATATGGTTTAATAAGTAACACGTTTGGTGTAGTGGTAAAGGTGCAACGACGGTGGATGGGAGGTCGAGGGTTCGAGCCTTGCGACCTCCATAAAAAAATTTCAACCATCTCAATGATAATGGGCCAACTGGGTGTTGCCACATGGTGAGCCTGGGTTGGTCTATGTTGATGCTACATCACCCTAATATGCCTCATGTCAACTATTGAGTGGACTGGATGTCTACTGATTGAGATGCCAAATCACTATCTACTATGCCACGTGTAACCTTGTGATCCAATAACATTGCTGTCATACATGCCACATGACACCCTTGTAGTGGTGTCATGTGGAACCTTTTTTTTTGCTCAATTCTACACATAAAATGCATGTTTAGCCAAAAATTCAGAACATCATAAATTTTCCATACAGAGTCCATTTTGAATGAACAAACATCGTTGGAATCGACTCAATGAGATCCGTGTTTTGATGCTAGTTCCACTTTATTTTGATGAGTTTGAAAAATGACCGGTTCAGAGATCCTCCTAGATCATATGCCCCCATTGATAGGCTTTTGGCCTCCAAAAGCTTCATCAATCAACATATAAGTGAGGGGATTTCTCCCTCACTTTCCCCTTCTTGATCCAATCTACTCTGCAATTCTCCTAGAATGCTTGGTTTACCTGTTGAATCTTTTGAATGAATGTACCACTTTTGACATAGTTAATCCTTTTACAAAATCCATGAAGAAACTATCCCAAGGATGAGAGAAAATAGGAAGTGGTGTGCGCAGCCCCAATTTGTATTAGTGGGATTACAAAAGAACATCATGCACCCCTTTACATTCATGATTCCCATCCAAAAAAAATGTACTACATCCCCAAAATTCCTGATTACATAAGAGGTATAAACTTGTACATTATCAAAGGGAAGAATACAAAGAATACTCAAGAGGTAGAGTAGCTTGTCCTGCAAACCAAATTTATTTATCTTGGGTGGTCACTAAAGATATAGCAAGGATGATGTTGTGGTTGGACTGATATTATCTTCTAAGACATTGAAATATTTTTGTTGCTTTCAGGCTCCCCATTGAGATGCTTGTCCCATCTCAAGCACTTCATTCATAAAAAAAGGATCGAAAGCATCATTGGAATTATCATGATGTTTTGCTTCTGTAACTATAAGAACAAGGTTCTCGTTGGCATTTTCAACTCTTTTCATCGAACATGTAGTGACAAATGATGAGTTATCCTTCACGCCATGAACTCTCACGATGTACTCCATCCCATCTTTTGTGAGATGGTATTTCTTCTCATGCCTAAAGAATATTGTTTTTCGATCATAAAGGTAAGGGCTTCCCAAACCTATGCCACATAAGTCAAGAGGAACACCATCCATATCAACCTCATCAATAAGTTTTGATGCAATGGAAAACCTGACCCTACACTTCTTGGTGACATTAAGCTTGGAATTATCACACACCCACCCAATAGGATAGGCCTGACATTAAGCTTCGAATTATCACACCCCCAACCAATAGGATAGGGCTTAAGATGAGTTTTAGTCTCTAAACCAAATTTATTAACAACTGATTCTGAAATTAAGTTAACTTGAGAACCTAGATAAAAAAGAGTTTCAACCTTTCTACGTCTTGCAACAACTCTTATATGAAACAATTCACTTCTTCTTTATCAGTATCATGAGATGTATTAGAGGAACTTGAACTAACATGAAATACATGATTACCTTGTAAAGAAACCGATGTGATCAAATCTTTGTCACCTGAATTAAATCCCAAGTCTTGCTACACTATAGCAACAATCTTCTTCTTCCCCTTGCCACCAATCTTTGTTGGCCTTAACTCTGGGTGTAGCTTCCAACAATGCTCTTCATCATGCCCATCCTTTCACAATTAGTTCAATTGAGCACTTTCTTCTTGTCCTTGTTTGTGTAGTTGTCTTCTTATCCTTTCCTTTTCCTTTGAAACAGTCTTCTCCATGCTTGGATGGATCTCCATCTTGTGCATGCTTCACCCTGCATTCAATATAAATAGATTGCACACTAGCCTCATCCAAATTAGTAGGATTCAATAACAACAAAGTATGATGAATGTAATTAGGAAGTGCACCAATGTACTTCATGATAGTTTCTGGA
Source organism: Pseudotsuga menziesii (assembly GCA_001517045.1). Taxonomy (NCBI): domain Eukaryota; kingdom Viridiplantae; phylum Streptophyta; class Pinopsida; order Pinales; family Pinaceae; genus Pseudotsuga; species Pseudotsuga menziesii. The sequence continues at coordinate 95,327 of LPNX010237352.1, forward strand.
AAATCTACAAGAATGTTTAATTCAAGAGCTTTCTTCCTAAACTCTTCTGTAAAAATTTGAACATTCTGACCTTTATTCAATAGAAAGTTATGCCATTCCATCATAGCTTTCTGAATGTTACCCGATGGTTAAAATTGATTTCTCAAAGAAGAAGTAAGTTCATACCAAGAGGATAAAAGTTTACCATTATGATTGATACCTTTTTGAATCTTTCTCTCCCACCTAATGAGAGCGGTACCAGATAAATGAAGAGATGCCAATTGAACCTTCACCTCTTCTTCTTCAATCTACTGCACACAACAATACACCTTGATCTGTCTGATCCAATTGTTCAACTTCTTTGCATTTGATTCACCGTTGAACATGGGTAAGTTGAACTTCACATACAACTTTAACAATGGATTCTTAGAATCCCATTTTAAATGGAGATTGGATTGGTGAGAGGAAGATGAAGAATAAGAGCTCAAATTGGAGGAAGAAGATGGAGGTTCACAAGGCTCCTCTCCATCTTCTTGATTTACTGAGGTTGCATCCTCCTCTTTTTCTTTATTCTTCTTTTTATCTTTGTAATCTGCAAACAATTTTTCCATGCGATATACAATTTGATAAAAGGCCTTGTCGAAAGATTTTTTAAGTTTGGTGCAGACTTCTTCCTCTGCCAACTTTTTCTTCCATCACACACGACCAATATTAGGATTGTAAGGCACTAGTTCACCTTATCCTTTCTTGAGTTTTCCCTTGGTTAACAATCGTACTCAACAACAACAACAAGTCACAGATCGTTGATCTGATACCACGTGTGTTAGAATAGTAGAGTCATGCTAAACTAGTTAACCTATCTAAGAAACCAACCAAAAACATATCATAAAGGATAAGAACAAGAAAAGAAAAGGACAAGAGAATACTGATATACGTGGTTCACCCTAATGGGTTAAATCCACGGGAAGGTAGTCTTCTATTATCTCCAGAATGTCTTCTCCAATCTTACAAGAGAGCAAAGCACAAATACCCCAAAGAATATAGATGATGTACAACAGTGTCACAATAGTACCACTACTACATCAAGAATACATGATGTGTAGAGACTCACTTGACCCTATTATATACTAAGAGATGAGGAGGAATTACTCTCACATACTGCATGTGGGATAATATAATTCTCCAAAATAATATCTCTTAATACAATACCATGGAAAAATACTCTACACAAGTAAATACAACACCATATAACTATGGGTTAAATGTATTACTCTTTTACATAAGATTGTTGACAACTTTCGACATAATACAAAGACATTACTACCTTCCAAGGAATATAATATATTCCAACACTCCCCCTTAATAATGGCTAGGAGAAGGGCCCACACTAACACTAAGGAAGGAAGGAGTCATTACTGCTCCCCCTTGATGACAACTTCCAGAAGAGCCAAAGCTACAAATAAGAAGAACACTTCGGCTGATGGAATTAGACGATGAACAACCGCTTCTCACTGAATCATGAAAGTGCACATGAACCAGGTTGTACGATGAAATACCCAACAATAAAATGTTGAGAACATGTGACGGAATCCAATCACAAGATGCCCAGATCATCACAAGAATCATCACAACAATACATGATAGCTGAAGAACTCTGATATAACATCCACACCAGTGTACAAATACCTTCTGACGATCGATACAACAGAACGTGTGGCTAAGAACACCACAACAATGTACAAAAAAAACCCAGATGGGAAATACACATGCGGATAGCAGACATTCTTCCAATCAAGGTGCAATATAATATTTGTAGAAGACCGCAAACATCGAAGAAACAAGACCCCAATGGTCTATACATCGAAAATGATATCATACAGATGAACATCATGACTTTAATAGTAGAAGATGGTGCTTTATTATTCCTGGAATAAGGTGAAATCCTAAATAGAGAACTTATCTGCACAAGAAATTTCAAGATTAAAGCATATAAATATCATAAAACAAAATTGCTCATACATAAATGAAAAAGCTTATATACCAAAGGTTAGCAAACATCATATAAAGGAATGGCAACATAATATATTCAAATAAAACATTAACTTGCTCATTAAGGAAAATGAAGTTACTTTTACACATTAAGTGTTAGCCACAACATATAAATAGTGAGCCAAAGATTTCACTTAAATATATGAAAATTTAGTCATCAAGCAACTAATTTGAAGCATAGGTGTATTTCTTATTAGTATGATGTTAATATGCAAGAGATGAATGCCCTGAAAATGCCAATGCTTCCATATAGGAACGTTAGAGACAAGTAGGAACAAGATAACCTCTGCAATCATAAGAAGTAAATAAAGAAGCATCACTAGTCATATGTTTAAATGCATCAGAATCCATTATCCATTCCACATCAGAAGAAGAATTATTAGACAAAACAACAGATGCACATAAAGCTACTTGACAGTCATTAGAGGTTTTCTTTTTAGCTTTAGCCATTAAACGTTTTGATTTAAAACAATTCTTTTCAGGATGGTTACTTTTGCCACAATGTTTACAAGGATCATACACTTTCTTCTGTTTACTATTTTCATTAGAAGCATGAGAAACATGTCCAGAATTAGTATTAGAAGGATTAGAACCTTTAGCATTATTAAAACTTTTCTTATGATTCTTATTAAGTGTAGTTAGAGCTTTATTAGGTGTGAGTTGTCCTGAAACAATTGACCTTTCTTGCTCATTGATCAATCATTTACAAAAATCATCAAAAGTATGCTTCGTAGTACTTTGAGACAATTCTAGAGCTATATTCCTAGTTTGGATGAACATATCAAAACAAGATGGCATTTACGTTCTACAAGAATAATAAGAGCAGTGTCAATTTTCTTTTAATCTTTACCACAACTATTTAATTTCTCATTTAAAGTTTTCAATTCAGCAAGATATAACTCAACTCTTTCAAAGTCAGCAGGTTCGAGGTCAAAGATCTTCTTTTCAAGATAATATGCAGAAACATCATTAGATTTATCAAATAAAGAGGAAAGAATGTGTCATACCTGAACCGGGCTGTCTTCTGCCTCCATACTTACCTGAAGACTATCTGCAACAGTTTGACCAATGACCCCCCTTGCTTGATCACTTTTAGCTTCCCATATAAACAAATCATCGGCAGCAGTAGGTGTCTTGTGTTCACCATTAACTAGCCTCCAAAGATTCTTACTCCTAAGAACATCAATCATCTTTCTCTTCCAGGCAAGATAGTTAGAACCAACTATTTCAGGAACAGAAGCTACTTCGGAAGTCATAATGTGTGAAATTTTCTCAAAAAATAAGAAACCCTAATAATGGAAAATGACAGAAAACAGTGAAGAACTTGAAAACAGTTACACTTTACTGATATGAATCTACAAAAGCACAGTGAGAAACACAGTAAAGAAAAGAGGAGAAACTTTCACTTACAACCCTATGAAACAAATGTGCCCTAAAAAGCCCAGTCTTCTGTTTTGGTCGCATAGGTGGATCTAGAATGGTTGTTCCAATTCCAAAAACAGGTTATAATAAAAAATCCGGTAATAAATTACCAAGTTACGGCCCTTTTTTATAACTGTCATTTTTATTACCGAAAAGAGGCCCAGAAATGCTAAGTTTTTTGTTTTGGTCGCGTGGGTGGATCCAAAATGGCTGTTCCAATTCCAAAAACAAGTTATAATAAAAAATCCGGTAAGAAGTGATCAAGTTACGACCTTTTTTTATAACTACTGTTTTTATTACCGAAAGGAATCCCAGAAATGCCCAATTTTCTGTTTAGGTCACGTGGGTGGATCCAGAATGGCTGTTTCAATTCCAAAAATAGGTAAAAAATGACCAAGTTACAGCCCTTTGGTATAAGTATCATTTTTATTACCGAACGGAAGCCAAAAAATACCCAGTATTATGTTCTGGTCGCGCGGGTGGATCCAGGATGGCATTTCCAATTTCAAAAACAGGTTATAATAAAATTTCTAGTAAAAAATGAGAAAGTTATGGCCTTTTTTTTATAACTGTCGTTTTTATAATCGAAAGAAAGATCTCTTTGAGGAGAGCCCCGAAATCATGTAGATCTACAGAAAAAACATCAAGAAACCCTTGAAAAAATTCTGCAAAAATCTTACACAACAATTCAGGGTTAAAGTAAAAAAAATGCAGAAATATGCCCAGATCTGAAGAGAAGCCTAATGGCTTCCAGATATAAAGAAAATCTACAACAAAATGACAATGCCCAAATGATAATCATTATTGATTGAAAGCTATAGAAGGTACTAGATCATAGCAACCCTCTCTTATACCATGTTAAAATAATAGAGTCAAGCTAATCTAGTTAACCTATCTAAGCAACCAACAACATATCATAAAAGATAAGAACAAGAAAAGAAAATGACAAGAGAACACCAATATACATGGTTCGCCCTAATGGGTTACATCCACGGAAAAGTAGTCTTCTATTATCTCTAGAATGTCTTCTCCAATCTTACAAGAGAGCAAAGCACAAATACCCCAAAGAATATAGATGATGTACAACATTGTCACAATAGTACCACTACTACATCAAGAATACATGATGTGTAGAGAGACTCACTTGACCCTATTATATACTAAGAGATGAGGAGGAATTACTCTCACATATTGCACGTGGGATAATATAATTCTCCAAAATAACATCTCTTAATACAATATCATGGACAAATACTCTACACAAGTAAATACAACACCATATAACTATGGGTTAAATGTATTACTCTTTTACATAAGATTGTACACAACTTTCGACATAATACAAATACATTATTACCTTTCAAGGAATATAATAGATTCCAACAACGTGATCAGGATCTTTTTAATCCTTAACTTATCAAAAGTTTGCATAGTTTAAAGAGCATGAATGTATGAATATACACATAAAAGGAAGAAACACATAAAAGAGATAAACATCATTAAAACACAAGAACCACTTGATAATGGATTTCGTCCATATGGGGATACGCCTTCGGGCCTTCTCTTCAATGGGGATGCCACTTCTTATAAATCTCAATAAAATATCAAGTTACATGGAAAATATGGTTTTATACCTCAAATTTCGGAAGTGATATGCAAATAGGCTGCTCATAACATAAAATAGATTGCATCATTGCATTCAGAAGTCTCAAACAGTGAGGATCGATATAAAACACTGGATACATTGGAGCAGAAAACATTTGACCTATACAAATCTCAATGACCCTTAAGCTGCCATGTGGTAGGTCGTACATTGTATAGATCCATATAGTGTATAGACCTTAGAAAACGCCCCTTCTACCTTAGCCTGTGTCAGCCTCCCTTCATTTGGGAAAAACATTGGTCTTAAATATTTGTGGCCCAATGGACTTAACCATGTGGCATGGTTGGTGTGTTGGTTATGTGGGTTGGATTTGGGGCATTGGTTGTTGACGGTTCTGTGTTCAAAACCTATGCCCGCCCATTTTGGGTCATGAGTTATCTGGGTCGGGAAGTCCAGGGTCAAGCCTAGGGCTCTCGCCCATCCTTCAACGGTTGTTGTGGCTAGGCTCCAATGGATCCAATACTATGTTTAAAATTGGGGCTTGGTCGGTTCCGACGCCGGTCGGATTGTCAACCCTTCCCCCAAACTTGTAGGTTTTCAAACACAAATACAATCTTTAACATATGGTTTAATATGTAACACGTTTGGTGTAGTCGTAAAGGTGTGAGAACGATGGAAGGGAGGTAGGGGGTTTAAGCCTCACGACCTCCATCAATTTTTTTCAACCCTCTCAATGATAATGGGCCAACCGGGTGTTGCCACATGGCGAGGGCGAGTTAGTCCACGTTGATGCTTCGTCACCCTAATATGCCACATGTCAATTATTAGTAGACTAGATGTTTGTTGATTGGGATGTAAAATCACTATATACTATGCCATGTGTCACCTTGTGATCCTGTCACGTCAACGTCGTACAAGCAACATGGCACCCTTGAAGTGGTGGCACATGCAACCTTTTTTTTCCCCAATTCTGCACATAAAATGTAATTTTGGCAAAAAAATCAGAAACACCATAACTTTTACATATGGAGTCCATTTTGAGTGAAATGAATGTTGTTGGAATCATCTTGACGAGCTAGAAGTTATGATGTTGGTTCCACTCTATTTTTCTCTCAGAATTTACCCCCGGTTGTGAAAAGATGATACCAAGGTAACCAAAAAACCAACCTTTAGGAGGAAAGTTGACGTCTTTCCTTCCAGAGAGGGATCTCTCAATAAATAAACTCATAGGCCATAAATGTTTGAAAATAAATAAAATTTAATAGTAATTGTGGTTGAAATTGGTGCTCATTGGGCATGGAGTTATAAATGAAAAACAAGTAATGGCAATTCTTTTGCAATGGAATTTTAAACCAAGGCAAGGTAGCTACTTCTTTATAGTCAAAATTTTGATTGTCTGGTGATAAGGAAGAGTAAGAAACGATCCATTAATATGGGCATCTCAGGATGAATCCAATATTAAATTTAGTAGAAAATATTTGTGAATGCTTGAAAGCAAAGGATCAAAGCATATGATTATGAATTCTAACCCAATGTACACTCATTCAAGCATGAAAAGATAACAAACTGGAAAGGTAAACAATAAACACATTCACATGAAGGAGAGAAAGTACATGCTGTAAAGTAAATAACACAAGAATCTCTACAAAAAAGCTGCTTTGCTCTGAAATCTTTATTAATCTTTGAAACTCTCTTACAATAATCAATTTTTCTCATGGGCTCCAACCCTCAATACATTGCAAAATGTTGGTTAAATACATAAAATCTCCTTGAGATGATAACAGTTTCTATGCTAAAAATAGGCAAAAAAAACTGCCTTTATTACACTTGTCATGTACTTCCTAACAAACTAACTACTCATAAATCTATTACATTTTTCAAAATAAAATTAGTCTTCAAAATTCCTCGACTTTACTTATTGATGCAACTTGTACTTTGTTCTTCCTAACTTCTCTACTGTCTTCCACTGGTCCACAGTTGGCAGCTCTAGATTGGCCAAATTTAGGAGCTCTACCAATTCACTAGTTTGCTCAGGTAAATATGGAAATTTTCTCCATTTGCTCTTGCTCATAGACTTAGGTCCCATTGCAAACATTGCTCTTTTGCTTTCCGCTACTTACCAATCCTTCATTTTAGTACACATCTTCCTCCGACGGATCAATTACTGGCCATCGATCTCATCTGCATGTTATTCTCACCGTCTATCAAGACCGGTCTTTAATTATTCCACTAACCTTCATTTTAACATTGATTGCGCAAGTTCTCCCAATGGATCCCATCTATGCCATTGATCTTATCCATCTCTCATCTTCATTGTTGATTAAGGTTACCTTTTAAACTTTCTGCCAATCTATAATATGTGTTTTTCCATACATCTTCTCACAACGTATTTCATATCCACTGTCAATCCTGTTTTCCTTTTCCCTCCACCGTAGATCTGAATGGTTTGTTAAGCCTTTCCACCAATCACCAATTCTGACTTTTTCCTTGCAAATTTTGATAGCGGATATGTTTCTCACCGTAGATCTTTCTGCCCAAAGATCTTGACCGTTAAAGTTTTAAAACACTTAACATAAGCGCCTTTCATTCCTTTAGCCTTCATTTTATCATCCACGGTCATATTAGCAAGGTTTCAAAAACTTTAGTTCTTCATTTGAGATTACTACTTATTTTCACTTGCAAGTTAAAATGGTGCTAACATATGGATCCTACTGGGGATGTTATCCTCCCTGCGACTTAGAAAAGAACCCGTAGACCAAGTGCCAATACATTGAACTATTCCAAAACCTTAATCTGTAACCTACTCCAAACTCTGAAAACTTTGCAACTTTACTGAAAACCCAAACTGCAAACTGGAAGTTGTACTGAAAATCAAATGTTGAAAATCAAACCAAAACTATTGCATCCTTTGTACATGCTGGAAATTCAAAATAAAACCAAACTAATCACTGCTAAAATCAAACTGAAACTGCAAACCAAATTGAGAAAAATGCTTGATGTTCAAGCTAATTGCAGACACTCCTACTCTAACATGATGAAACAACTACAAAATCCTATGATAACAACTATCCAATGAAGCCAATCAAGAAAATGGCCACTTGATGGAAGCTCACATTCAACTTCTCCAGACATAAATAAAAATTTAGGATCTGACAACTCAACATACCATTGAAATTCATACCCACAGTTCATGAATTGTGCAAAGTTATGCTTCTCTAGTGATTGCAACATACTTGCAAAAGGGTCTTCAAAGCCATGAATAATCACTTCTTGTTGATGATCAGAAAAAAGAATCGGACTTCCTTCATTTTTATCTGTTGGTTGTTGTTCCATTTGATTAAACTCAATATAATTTTCCAAGGGAATAGAAGTCATCTGTTTTCCTTTCTTACCATTCATAGCAGGAAAAATATTTGTACATTCTTGAAACACTTGAAATGAAACATCCACCTTTTGAATATGAAGAATATCCTTTTGACAATCAAACAATTATAAATTTATTTTCTCAAGAGGGGTATTTTGATTAGGAACATCTTCATGTTCAAAATGATGCAATTTCCACAACTGACTTCTCAATATTTTCTTGCAATTCATGATTATCATTTTGTTGAGCTTGTAGCCTATCATCATCCTTACTACCTTCTTGTGACTTTGTTTGAGAAGTGTCATATACTAGTGCATTAGAGGAAATTTGGGGTCTAAAATGGGCCTTATAAGAAAACGTGCCAAAATAAGTTTTTGTGAGTTGGAATTCAAGAACCAATAGAATTTCAATAAAATAAGTCAACCATAATGGTTGAATTGACATATTTGTCATTAAAAAAAACTACATTTTATGTTCGTATTTTCGACATATCTCATTGTGTTTTTACTCAAATTTCGATCGGGAGAGCTCGTTGGATGCGGAATTTGATTCCGCATCCAATGAGTACCCACANTTCTCTAATGGTGTTGTTTTCTTGAAACTCTAAAACATATGTTAACTTACTCATTTGATCTTCCATATATGCAACTTCAAAAATCTGATTTTGACACACTTCATTTTGAAATAAAGTTTCAGAAAATAAATGGTGTGGAGAGAAATTTGAATAACTATCCTCATCCTTGTCTTGATCATTTAAAATATGAATATCTTCATTGAACTCAGGGAAAGGAACATGAATTCCTACATCAAGATGCTGATCTATTTCATTTTCAGCCAAAGGGAGAGTTACTATTTGTTGGAAATTTTCCTGGATATCTTGACAACTACCCTCTAACATTCCTTCTTGATGCTGAAAATAATCCTCATAAAACTCTTTAATTTCTTCATCCATTAATTCTTCATCACCATAATTATTTTCCATGTGTTGAATAAAATTTTCAAAATTTACTTGACAACAATTTTCAAACAATGATAAAGATGAGTAACTTTCCTTATAATCTTTATAGAATGCTAAATGAAAATCTTCCAGGGAATATAAACTAGCAGTTTGTAAAATTTCATACGATGATCTTGCCTTTCCTTCCAAAGTGGCCATGAACATTTTCATGAAGCAATATTCATTCCATTTAACATTTAGCTTATGTGAATGCATATGAAACTTAATCAAATGTAAAGTAGCATCATCTCCTTCCTCATCTTTAAATTTGGGAAAACATGTTTGCCAATCTATACAAGGCATTTGATTTGGAAAACCTAGAATATGTGAATGATTCATAGGAGCATACCTTTCATATTGTAAATCCATCTTGAGACAGTGGAGTCGCCAATGAAACTTTGATTTCTGGATTTGCGGGCAGTGGAGTCACTAGGGAAAAAACACAACCAACTTTGAATGCAAGAACTTTTACTTGCCCACATAAATCATGTCTTCTTGAAAAATACTATCGTTCTTCCCAGGGAAGATTTGATCTCTCGTCCCGGAAAATGACACCAAGATGTTAGGACTCAGAATTTACCCCCGGTTGTGAAAGGATAATCCCAAGGTAACCACAAAACCAACCTTTAGGAGGAAAGCTTGCTTCTTTCCTTCCGGAGAGGGATATCTCAATAAATAAACTCACGGGCTAGAAATGTTTGAAAAGAAATAAAATTTAATAGTAATTGTTGTTGAAATAGGTGCTCATTGGGAATGGATTCATATATAAAAAACAAGTAATGACATTGATTCTGCAATGAAATTTTAAACAGAGGCATGGTAGGTACTTCTTTACAGTCAAAATGTTGATTGTCTGGTGATAAGGAAGACTAAGAAACGATCCATTAATATGGGCATCTTAGGATGAATCAAATATTAACTTTAGTAGAAAATATTTGTGAATGCTTGAAAGAAAATGATCATAGCATATGATTATGAATTCCAACCCAATATACACTCATTCAAGCATGAAAATATAACAAAATGGAAAGGTAAACATGAAACACATTCACATGAAGGAGAGAAAGTACAGACTGTAAAGTAAATAACATAAGAATCTCTGCAAAAAACCTATTTGTCTCTGCAATTTTTTATTAATCTTTGAAACTCTCTTACAATAATCAGTTTTTCTCACGAGTTCCAACCCTTAATACATTGCAAAATGTTGGTTAAATACATAAAAATGCTCCTTGAGATGATAACTGTTTCTATGCTAAAAATAGGCAAAAATAATTTCCTTTATTACACTTTTCATGTACTTCCTAACAAACTAACTAATCATAAATCTATTACATTTTTCAGAATAAAATTAGTCTTCAAAATTCCTTGAATTTATTTATTGATGCATCTTGTACTTTGTTCTTCCGAACTTCTCTACTATCTTTCACTAGTGCGTAGTTGGAAGCTCTAGATTGGACAAATTTAGGAGCTCTACCAATTCACTAATTTGCTCAGCTAAATATAGAAAATATCTCCATTAGCTCTTGGGTACCATTGTAAACATTGCTCCTTTTGTTTCCGCTAGTTACCCACCATTCATTTTAGTATGCAGCTTCCTACGGCGGATTAACTACTAGCCATCGATCTCATCCGCCGGTTATTCTCACCGTCGATCAAGACAGGTCTTTAATCATTCCGCTAACCTTCATTTTACCATTGATTGTGCAAGTTCTCCCAACGGATCCCATCTCCGTCGTTGATCTTATCCATCTCTCATCTTCACCGTTGATTAAGGTTACCTTTTAAACTTTCCGCCAATCTCTAATATGTATTTTATGATGTATCTTCTCACAACGGATTTCATATTCGTCATCGATCCCATTTTCCTTTTTCCTCCACTGTATATCTGAATGGTCTGTTAAGCCTTTCCGCTGATCACCAATTCTGACTTGCCTTGCAACTTTTGATAGAAGATATATTTCTCATTGTAGATCTTTTCGCCCAAAGATCTTGATCGTCAAAGTTTTAAAACACTTAACATAAGCGACTTTCATTCCTTTAGCCTTCATTTTATCATCCACAATCATATTAGCAAGGTTTCAAAAACTTTAGTTCTTCATTTGTGCTTACTCCTTCTTTTCACCTGCAAGTTAAAATGGTGCTAACAATCGAGTTTTAAAAATGACCCATTCAGAGATCCTCGTGGATCACTTCATGTCCTCACAAATGTTTCATACCATCTACACTTAAAAATACAACATTTAAAAGATTATAATCTTATTCAATAATTACTTGGATTTTCCCAACATATTGTAGAATCCCTTCAATGATATTATTATTCTTTGAGCTTGATCGAATGGATTGCTTGAAATCAACCATGATGCCACAATCAAAGGACCATCTCTTTACATCTACTCTTTCTACATGATAATGTCAACCATATGCCCAAATTACATGATATTTCTTTGCCTATGAAAAACCATTTATTTTAGTGAAAAACATATAATGATGAATATTTAAATACTTAATAGTGTTAGAACTTATTTGAAACAACATTTTCTAAAATTTCAAATGTACCTTTCTTTCACATCCTCTAGACATATTGATTTCATCTTCTGTTATGTTTGAATTAATACTTGTGTCTTCTATTTGATTTTGAATTTGTTCAGTAACCCATTATAGTGTGCAATCTTTGCCCCATTCCCCAAGCAAATCAATAAGAAGTAGAGTATTCCTTGGTTTTAGTCTCTTAAATTGTATCCTTGCTTCTAACACTTCTTCTCTCATTTTATCATATAAATCAATCCATTTGTTCATAAACTCCATGTAGTTTAGAATAAACTTGTCGAGTATAGCACTTTCGTCTACACCTATTACATGTCAATATGTTTATTTCAAACTCCAAATGTCATGCTGTTAATTTGACAAATAAATTAATATAGAGTAAATTAATGATTGCAATAAAGACAACCACGATCATCATGAATATACTTACCAATTTCTACTTGAACACCATTTGATTGTGGTTTTTCTCCATCAATAACATATGATGCTTGTTCTTCATCCCCTAACTATTGCCCATATTCAAAATTCTTACCAAGGAGTTCATGTAGGAAGAAAAATGATTCATTCAATACATACCCTTTAGCCATGCAACCCTTTGAATGTGCCTTTTGTCGCACATATACTTTTAGAGTTTTCATATACCTCTCAAAGAAAAACATCCACCTCATTGATTCGACACCTACCCATTCAATGTCATCGACTATGCGTATAAGTAAATGGACTTGTAGGGATCTCCTTCTCAAATACACATACAATTTCTGCAATTTCCTTCTTCTATTTTGGCACTTTAGATTTGTGGATCTCCTTGGAGGTCACCCACCTAATATAATAATAGTAAATTAGTATCAACCTTTAGTCAAAACTAAAAATGCAATAGAATATCTCTATGTCTCTCACACATGAACATTTCATAACACATACCTTGTAAATGTTGACTATTGATTTATGGCGGTCCTTAAGTCAACAAAAATACGTGAACCCTCCCTAATTTCCAATGGCATGATATGCTACCAAACACATTTATCAAATTTCATTAGTAATTTTTCTCACACAATAGAATATCAAAATATATTTAGTACCTAATTAATGTTATCGGTAATAGTTAAGCGATGATAATACCTTCATAAAGTTATGAAAATCATGTGTTTTAATCCTGTGATATGTCCATCAACTGTGAAATATTTTTCCAATGATGAACGATAGTCAATAGGTGTACTTATTGAACGTATGACTTTTTTTAGTTGGTCTAGCCCTTTTTTTCCAAAATCCATGGAGTTTCTACATAAGTTTCATTTTCCATGTTTGGCCACAAATGTATTCTATCAAATTTGGTACACGAAAGAGTGATATCTCTCCTCAAGACAATATGTCCTTGTCTTTTCCTGATATATGTCGAAATATAGAATCTGAGACTTTTTAGAAGATGTACATAATATCTATTAGGTGAGATATTAATAGATCCTTCTAGTAAGAAAGCTCATAAAATATGGATTTCCTTTTCATTCCTTCTGGCATATTAACTACAACTTGTTATGGTTCTTCAATTGAATCACCTCGATAAAAAAAATCCTCCCAAGCTTTGAATTCAGCATCTTCATATTTTTTAATCCAATCACCTTGACCCATAATCATGGGAGGGCCTCTATTTTCAAATTTTCCATCAAATTGATTCTCCAGGTGATTTCTAAACTTATGATCTGGTGGTAGAATGACCATGTTGTTTGCATAAACAAATTTATGTAGATATTTAGGACACCACACTTGAAATTGTTCTGCGCAACTTGGACATACAAATTTCCCCTTTGTTTGAATCCATGTAATTCAATAAGTAATATTAATAACATCAAAATAATATTATAAAAGTAAGTATTAAAGTATGGATGAAAATAAAACATGAGTGTAAATACATAAATATTTTATCTTACCATAATAAACACCAAGTCCTCAGAAATCATGGATAGTCTAGCATAGCACACCATACAACATGAACTACCTATTTGATGGAGGACATGATATGCCATACATTCTTATTCCTTTCCATAGCAGTTTCATCTCATCAATAAAAGGCACAAGATAAACATCCATGTTTTTAACTTGATGCTTTTTTGGAATAATGAGATTCAACATAAGGTTTTCATTTCTAACACTCATCCATGGGGGAATATTGTATACTATCATTCCAACTCGCCAAATAGTATTATTTGCACTCATGAAAGAGAATGGGAACACTCCATCTATTGCAAGCCCAAACCTGATACTACGGGGTTCATCTTTGAAATTTCTTGACCATTTTTCCTCTATGTGTTCCATTGCTTTGCAATATGCCTAAATTTGCATGAATCCATATTTAGTCATATTCCTTGCATGCTAGTCCATTAGTTGTGCAAGTGACTTGCAATGAAACATTTGTTGAAGTCTAAGTATAATTGACATGTGTTGTAAAACCTTAATTGGTACTATAGAACCTTGTGCATCTATACAATATCTCTTCTCTTTGCATACATGGAATTCTACCTTGTTTTGATATTTATCTCTATATAAAATGCAATCATTTATACATGAATGATTTTTCTTATATTCAATCCCCTGCTCAACCAACAACTGACTTGCTTCTCTGCAATTTGATGCCAACACATTCTCTTCAAGGAATATTTTAGTTTTTAGTGCCTTGTAAGATTTCAAGACATTAAATCAATTGAATGTTTGACTTATGATGAACATGTTTGATATGTCAATCTATACTATAACTGTTTATATACAATATATGGTTTTAAAATCCCCTTAAAAAAATATAAATGAAATTGATGAATGTTTACGAATTACATACACATTTGACAATGAAAAGTAAGAAATAGATTTGAACTCACTTCAGTAGGGTAGTGAATCCTTTGCCTGACCAACCAAAGAGTGACTTGATTTCCAATAATATTAATGTGCATACCAGTTTTGAGGTTTTACTTGCACCCAATTTGAACATGGGTGTCTTGGATGCTTTCCTGATTGATTCTTTCAGGTTGTTGTCATCAAGATTACCTTGGTGGTAACTACCCCTACTATCATCATTAGTGTCAACCATATGATCATTATTATCATCATTGTTTACATCCTCAAAGAATGATGTAAGCATTTCATTCAATCCTTCTTCATGCACTACATTTTCACTATTATCATCATCATTAAGGTTAGGTGGCATGTCATCAATGTATGCTAATCTCATAATATCTTCATATTTCTCAGCTGGTAGTATTCTCTTCAATGTTTCTCTTTTCACCCTGGTATGGTTTAAAGGATGGGTTGGATCATCCCATCAAATATTAATAACCCGGTTTGGTCTTGGGTATTGGTAGGTGTATCATAAATATTTTCTACCTAGAAAAAAACACAAGCATTATTTATGTTTGGCAACAATTGGGTAAATCATAAATGTATCAATTTCAAAGAAATATAATCAAATATGTCTTAATAAATAAAAATATAGAATAGGGCCGTCCTCCGGGAGAATGGAGGCACTTGGTCAGTTAAAAAGTATTTGACATTGAGTCAATTGATGCAACCTAGGGATGGGGCACCTGATCAGTTACCAAGACATCACTATAAGCCCTAGACCGGGTTTGGGCATGTGAGGCACTTACATCCTTGATATATGGCTATGTGACCTTCTCCAGGGATTAGTTACCCTTGGTTAAGACACCTAGTACCCTATCTTTGTGCCACAAGGATTTCAAGATAAAAGAATTGGTAATTCTCCCTATTTATGATGATGTACTTTGAGTGGGCATGAAGGACCATGAAGACCACTTGCATTGACCATAGGACACTTGAGGAAGACTAATAGGCTAATCCTATCTATAAGGGTCCATTTCAAGTGATTGAAAGTCTATAAAAGAAGATCATTTGAAAAACAAATTACACACACCTTCTCTCCATCATGACTGCTCCTTTGAAGACTTCGTTGGTTTTGAAAAGTGTATACTTTTGGTTGGTTTTTTCCCCTAGCATGGTGGATTTACTAGTTAGGGAATCCTTCCACTCTTCATCCTTCTCATGGCTAACAATTGCACCATAAGAGCAGGTCATGGGAAACCTTCACCCATGCTAGGACAACCCTAAACTGTCCACAACATACTCAGTTACCATCTATATTTTCATGCGCAACATCACAACAACCTCTGAGGCAGCCTACTCCTCACCATGGGAAACATCAACTCATTTCAGGCAGCATCATCATGACCTCAAAAAGACTGTTCCTCACCTCGGGCATCCTGGATTTGACTTCGGGCAATAGTTAGAGTTCACAGGCTTACACAACAGAGATCTGGGCAGCCCAGATTTGACCTTGGGAAACCTGCTACCCATCACAGGCAACCAAAAAAAATTTAGTCTTTTTCCTACTTGGGTAGCCACAGAAATAACCTAGGCAGCCTCATAAGTATTCTGAGCAACCTCAAAATCACTCTGGGCAGCCACATAAGCATTCCGGAAAACACTTTACTGTTTGGGCAGAGTGAAGACAGGCTTGGACATAAAAGAAGAAATTTGGGCAGCAGGTCAAGCAGTAAGAAAAATACATTCGGGAAACATAGAGAAAATATGGGCAAAAAACCCTAATCTACATTTTTTGTGAAATTTGTCCTTGTGGAAAATTTTGGTCAATTTCTAGGGTTTGACAATTTTTTAAGAACATTCATCCCAAAATTTTGAGATTCTTCTTATTGCTGCTACAAACTCAGACATCTTATTTAAGGGATGATTACTAATGCTTTTGGGATTTTGTCCTTTAAAGGTTTCCTTGTGAAAACATATGGTGTTCATGTGTGTTGATGTTTGATTATCTACTGCACTTGTCTTATTACTATCTATCTTACAGTATGCAAAATTAAAGAATATATGCAAATGCTAAAATTCAACACGGTATCAGAGCTTTGGATGTGAAGATTCCAACAAGAGAGCAAATTATTGTAATATTCCTACCTTGGGAGATTTTGAAAACTTAGATAACTGACTTGTGAAGGAGAGATGGCCACCAATAATTTCAGACCAGAAGAGAGGCTTGAGGGTTTATCTAATTACAACTCTTGGAAAGCTAGGCTCACAGCCACCCTAGAAGAAAATGATCTGGATGACTTAGTTCTCAATGACATGGAAGAACCTACAACCAATGTTGCTAGAGTTGCCTTCAAGAAGAAGCAAGCAAAGTAAAGAAGGATAATCTATGAATTAGTCAAGGAAACATTTATGCCCACCATCACACCATTGAAGACCACCAAAGAATTCTTTGACACCTTGACAAACCTGTATGAAAAGAAGGAACCTAACCAAAATAGAGTACTGAAGAAAAGGCTTCATACACTGAAGATGAACAAGGATGAAGGAGTTGCACCCTTATTTACAAAAAATGTACAGGTATGAGATCAACTTACTGCTATTGGTATATCTATGGATGATGATGATCTTGTACGGATTGTATTCGATGGTATTCCTAATTATTGGGAAACATTTCTGGCATTCATAAGTAGACGTGAAACTCAACCAAACTCTGATAGACTTTGTCACGACTATTTGGATGAACAAGGAAGAGTTAAAGCAAAGAAACTGGTGCCAAGGAAGGGAACCTTTAACTTACAGCTAAGACAAGGAAGTTCAAGAAGCCCTTCACTCATAAAAAGAAGGGAAAGAAACCACAAGGTAAACACTCTGATGCTCCAAGTTTATAATGCTTTAATTGTCATAAGATTGGGAATTTTTCCAAGGATTCTAGGAGGCCCAAGAGGAAGTTCAAAAGGAGGTTTCAAGCTTCTGTTGCAGAAGAAGAAGAACCCAAGAAGAAGAAGAATACCAAGGCTAATAAAGAAGATGAACCTAGAAGGGAATATTACCTTATCTCTTCTCTTTTTGGATCCATCACTTACAGTGCTAACTCTTGGTTAGTAGATAGTGGGGCCTCCAAACATATGAAAAATCACCGCGAAGCACTCACCAACTATACAAATAAGGGGTTCACTACTCAAGTAGAACTTGGGGATGACACCACTTATAAGATTGAAGGAGTTGGCTCAACCTCACTTCAACTTGATTCAGGAACAATTTTGCATATTGATGACATTTTATATGTCCTTGGTTTGAAGGAAAACCTCCTCTCCATTGCTGGCTTAGAAGATAGGGGCTACAAGGTCCTCTTCATGGACAAGAAGGTCCTACTATGGGAAAAGAATTAGAATCTAATCTCAGTTGTACCGATTGGGGTTCGAGAGGGAGGTATTTATAAAGCTTCTGGAAATTCCACACAAGCCTTGGTTCCCAACATAATTGATCCATGTGAGCTGTGGCATCGGAGGTTTGGACACCTCCACTATACAAATATTCTAGGCCTTCAAAATATGGTTGCAGGTATGCCAGAAATTTCTCCTAAACATGATGGTGTTTGCAAGGGTTGTGCCCTAGGTAAGAACACTAAGAAATCCTCTCTAGAAGCAAGAATAGATCTAAAGGAATATTGGATTTGATTCACTCTGAAATGTGTGGGCCTATTTCTTCACCCTCCTTGAGTGGGTGCTTTTACTATGTTTTATTCATAGATGATCATTCTCGGAAGTCTTGGATTTACTTTCTAAAAGTCAAGAGTGAAACTTTTGACAAGTTCAAAGAGTTCAAAGCTCTGATTGAAAATCGGTCAGGAAGACACATTTGTATGCTAAGGTCAGATAACGGAGGTGAATATGAGTCTAATGAGTTCGATGATTTTTTTCGAGAAGCAGGAATCAAGAGAGAGCTGATAGTACCTTACAACCCTCAACAGGATGGGGTTGCAGAAAGGAAGAATAGAATGATTTTTGAAGCTTCTAAAGCTAGGATGACCGACCTTGATCTTCCTTTATCTTTGTGCACTGAAGCTGCATGTATTGTTGTGTGCATTCAAAACAGAAGCCCTCATGCCATCTTGGGAGAAAATACTCCACAAGAATTCTTCACCAACAAGAAACCTGTAATTGATCACATGAGGATTTTTGGCACTCCTGTGTATATTCATGTACCAAAAGAAAAGAGGGCTAATCTAGACCCTTCAAGAAAGAAAGGAATATTTGTCGATTATAGTGAAATCTCGAAAGCTTACCACATATATGTCCCTAGACAAAGGTAAATTGAAGTCAATAGAGATGTGATATTCCATGAGGAATTCATGTTTCGTCAAACACAAGAGCTTTCAAAGGAAGATGAAGAACCTCCTTTTGAGACCCTAGATTCAAAAGTTCAGGGGGAGGAAGAATAATTTGAGACTCAAACTCCAGATGTGCCTGAGGAACTTGGAAAGATGCTATAAGAAATACTTGAGGTCCCTCCTTCCAAAAGGAGACCTTCTTGGTACCGAGAAATGGTACAAGAAGTTGAGAATCATAAAGCTCCTCCTAGGACTTTCAAAGGAAGAATATGGCCACAGAATTACTCATGCCTTATGAGCCAGCTCATCAATGTTGAACCTTTCACATACAAATAAGAAACAAGTAAACAAGTATGGAATGATGCTATGATTGAAAAGTACAGTTCAATCATGACAAATGATGTGTGGGAAGTTGTTCCCAAACTGACATGAAAATCAATGGTAACATCGAGATGGCTCTACAAAATCAAGCATGATGTTGATGGAAACATTGAGAAATACAAGGCTATATTTGTAGATCATGGCCTTACCTAAAAAGAGGGCATATACTATGATGAGACTTTTTCTACTATCGCCAGGTATACTACTATCAGAACCATCATATCTCTTGATGTTGTGCTCGGATGGAAACTCCATCAAATGGATGTAAAAATTGCCTTAATGGAAAAATTGACGAGGAAGTATATATTGAACAACCTGAAGGCTTTGTAACTCATGGAGACAAGTCCCATGTGTGTAAAATGAAGAAAGCCTTATATGGGCTCAAATAGGATCCGAAAGTTTGGTATGCGAGGATTGATGGGTACCTTCATAGCTTGGGGTTCTCCAAAATTACTGCTGACTCCAATCTGTACTTTAAGGTTGTTCATAACCATATCTTGATCCTAGTTTTGTATGTGTATGATTTGTTCCTTACTGGAGAGGAACAACTAATAGCGCAATGTAAGATGAAGCTTACCTCTGAATTTGAAATGAAGGACCTTGGTTTGATGCATTATTTTATTGGCCTAGAAGTCTGGGAAAAGGAGGTGGGATCTTCTTGACCCAAGGGAAGTATGAAATAGACATTTTGCATGGATTTCGGATGCAGGATTGCAAGTCCATGAGCGTTCCCATGAGAAAACACTTGAAAAAGTTGTGAGACTCATCCACCAGTTCATAAGATGTGGAATCTACTCTGTATCGATAGCTCATTGGATATCTAATGTATCACATGCACACGAGACCAGATATATATTGTACAATAAATTCTCTGAGTCATTTCATGTCTGATCCGAAGAACATACACTAGGTAGCTGCCAAACATGTACTCATATATGTGCGAGGTACTATCACTTATGGGCTCAGGTATACTTCCAGTAGTGGAGTAATGCTATTCGGATATGCTGACTCAGATTGTGCTGGCAGTGCAGTAGACCGAAAAATTACTTCAGGTTACTACTTCAGTATGAGATCCAATGATCTCTTGGTTCACTAGGAAACAAGGTTCCATAACTCAGAGTACAGCTAACATTGAGTATATTTCTACGAGTGATGCCTTCAAGGAAGTAGTTTGTCTTAGAAAATCACTCTTTGATCTGTTCGGTGGAAAGCTTGACTCAATGATTATTCATTGTGATAATCAGAGTTGCATTAAGATTTCAGAAAATCTGATGTTTCATGATAGATCGAAACACATTGAAATGAAGTATCATTTCATCAGAGACCTCGTATAGAGAGGCACTCTGAAGTTGCAGTACATCCGTACAGATGAAAAGATTGCAGATATCCTGACCAAGCCTCTAACAACATCGAAGTTTGTGTACTTTTGTGACAAGATTGGCATGGCAGAGAATACCTCTCTCGCTGAGAGGGAGTGTTTCTTTTTCCTAAGCAGCATCGAGAGTCATTCTCTTAGAGAATGGAGGCACCTAGTCAGTTACCAAGAACTTGTAACAGTCTACACTGGGGGAACTCAGCCTAGAGTTGAGTGGGAATTCTTTGAATGGAGGAACCTGGTCAGTTACCAAAAATTTGAACCAGTCCATCACTACGGTACTCAGCCTAGAGCTGAGTGGATATTCTTTGAATGGAGGCACATGGTCAGTTACCAGGAAGTTGAACCATTCCAGCACTGGGGACCCCTCCTAGAGCTGAGTGGCCATTCTTTAAATGGAGGAACCTGGTTAGTTACTAGGAAGATGAACCAGTCTAGGATTGGGGGACTCGACCTTAGGTTGAGGGCCATTATCTGGTAGAATGGAGGCACTTAGTTAGTTACCAAGTATTTGACATTGAGTCAATTGATGCAGCATAGGGATGAGGCACTTGATAAGTTACCAGGAAATCATTATAATCCCTAGACTGGGTTTGGGCATGTGAGAAACTCCTATCCTTGATATATGGGTTATGTGACCTTCCCCAGGGATTATCTACCATTGGTTAAGACACCTAGTACCATATCTTCGTGGCACAAGGAATTCAAGATAAAAGCATTAGTAATTCTCCCTATTTATGATGATGTACTTTGAGTGGACGTGAAGGACCATGAAGAACACTTGCATTGACCACAAGACACTTAAAGAAGACTAAGAGGCTAATCCTATATGTAAGGGTCCACTTCAAGTGATTGAAAATATATAAAAGAAGATCATTTGAAAAATAAATTACACACACCTTCTCTCCATCATAACTACTCCTTTGAAGACTTGGTTGGTTTTGAAAAGTGTATACTTCTGGTTGGTTTTATGCCCTAGCATGGTGGATTTACTAGATAGGGAATCTTTCCACTCTACATCATTCTCACGACTAAAATTTGCACCAGAAGAGTAGATCACGGGCATCCTTCACCCATGATAGGACAACCATAAAATTTTGACAAAATACTCGGTTATCATCTATATTTTCATGGGTATCATCACAACAACCCCGGGAAGCCTGCTCCTCACCATGGGCAACATCGACTCTTCTCGGGAAGCACCATCTTGACCTTAGATAGATTGTTCCTCATATTAGGAATCCTATATTTAACTTCAGGAAATGAGAAGAGTTCATCGGATTAAAAAACAGAGATCTGGGAGACCCAGATTTTACCTCGGGCAGCTTGCTAGCCATCTCAGGAAGACAAAAAAAATTGGGCAGGTCTTTTCCCTACTTGGGCCGCCACAAAAATAACCCGAGTAGCCTTAGAAGTATTTTGGGAAGCCTCAGAAGTACTCCAGGAAGCCACAGAAATCCTGGGAAACCACAGGAGCATTTCGGGAAGAACTTTACTGTTTGAGCACAGTGAAGACAGGATTGGGTAGAAAAGAAGAAATTCAGGTAACAGGAAAATACCTTTGGGTAGCAGAGAGAAAATATGGGCAGAAAACCCTAATCTGCATTTTCTGTGAAATTTTTCCTTCTGGAAATTTTTTGTCAATTTCTAGGGTTTGACCATTTTTTAAGAACATTCATCTCAAAATTACGAGATTCTTCTTATTGCTGCTACAAAATCAGTCATCTCATTTAAGGGATGAATTACTAATGCTTTTGGGGTTTTTGTCAATTAAAGGTTTCCCCGTGAAAACATATGGTGTTCATGTGTGTTGATGTTTGATTATCTACAACACTTGTCTTGTTATTATCGATATTACAATTTTCAAAATTAAAGAATATATGCAAATGCTAAAATTCAACAAAGTTCACTAGTTGATTCCTCCTTGGATTCCTATGCAGTGTCACTTGTTTAAGTTGGTTTTAAGTCTTGTTTATTTTCCACTAGTTGGTTATCCATGTCATTAGTCATCTTTGGACTTCTTTTACACATGTTTGCATCTTCTCTAAACATATATGGTTCATTTTTCAAGTCCATATACCATTTAGAATTACTCATCCACCATTTTTACCCAGTTGCACATCATTTTCCTACTATGGCCCTGTATATTCATGGAGACACTATACTCTAGTTTTTGTTGTTGCATATGATAATAATTCTGATATTTCAGAGTCTCTTAATTCTCATTTCCAAATTTGGAAGGTGCTACATCAGTTTGGAAGGAAGCTATATGGTCTAGTTCATCATTTTACAGCTATACAAGGAACTAATTGTATTGAGTCTTTTACTCTTTGGGAAGGAGTATGCACATATCTATTTTCCTTTACTGATTATGTTTTCAGATCAGAGTATGTTGGTAGCAAGAAGTGTTCAGATAATTCCCCTCCATCATCAAATGATGAGCTACAAGGAGCCTCTCTACTTGTTTTTTGTAGAGACTACATTGATGCTTTAGCGCATGATCAAGGAGTTCACAACTTCTTGACCAAGTTATTCAACAAAAAACGGTTCAATTAGCTCATCCAAGTGAAGAAAAATAAAAAGTGAAGACACGTTGTTCATTTCAGTGCCATGTCCTTTTTTAGGGAGGATTTTCCCCATGTGGTTTTTCCTCTTTCCTCAATATTTTGAACAAAATAAATTGTAAAGGGTGACCATAGCCTTGTTATTGAGCCCTATATATTTCTAATATTTTTCAGATATTTCACTATAAATTCAAGCTTAATGGGGGGTGTTATAATATTAAAAACCAATTCCATACTTAGGATATAATTAATTAATTAATCATTTTGGTTAATTTCCTATGTGCTAGACTAGGTAGTTGGCCTCCATACACCACCACTTGGTCAACATTTTCCATAAATACCCCCAAGAGCGCCTTATACTAATTTTGGATAAGATTATGCCAAATTTATTGACTGCCCATATTAGTAACTGCACCTTCCAGTTCTTTTCTACCTTTAGATTGGTTTTCGTACTTTTTCAATGGATAAGGTAAAGCTAGTTAACTAGGCAACTGCTATCTTTTGTGGCCAACCCATCCTCCATGATTTTATCTCTAGATTTTGTGATTGGTACATGTTTCCATCACTCATCATCAATCCCTCATGCTTTAGCCAATTCGTGAGATCTTGGACTGATTTGAAAAGTGCTTTAGTCACCTATGAGGGTTTTTCATATTTAGTAAGCCTACTTTATGAGCTAACTTGAGTTGTCTCCTTCACAACTCGATATTTCCTTTCAATGATATATTATTTATGTACACTATTGTTGACTAATAATACATGGAAGATTCTCCAATCATTATTCCCTTATATTGTGTTCAGTCTCTTTATTCCTATCTCTATTTTTCTTGTGCATCTCTGTAAGAAATATCTTTGGATCTAGATCCACCTGTTGCATTTCCACAAAAATTCGAACATGCAGTGTTCAAAAATGTTTTGTATGTACCCTCCTCAGAAGAAAACGTGTTATCTATTTATCAGATGACACACACTGGTTCACCAAAAAGAGTTGTTTTTTGAACCTGACACAGTTGAGATCTCATATATCTCTTTTGGGAAGCATATAGCTAAAGGTGTCGCAAACCATGCTTCCAAGGCATATGAGCTCTCACACTTTTTTCCATACTCACATCAAAATTCCCTCTTGACCCATTCCAATGAGACAAGTAGACTCTGGCATGAGATATTCGGTCATCTAAATGTCAAGTACTTTGCAGCAGTTGCACAATGAAGACATTGTTGAAGGATTGCCGCTCATAAAGTTCTCTCAAGGAATCTGAAAAGGCTTCTTGTTATGGAAGCATCCAGAGTGAAAGATGTTATGGTACACAGGGTACTCCCAAAGGACCGAACACCAAGAACAACCGCTTCACACAAACAGATCACAGATCAATACACCAATGTTTGTCACGTGGTTAAAACCTTCGAGAGGGAAACAGTCCACGGCCCTAGCCAAATAGCTACTTGGAGCAATTTATTATGCAAAAGAAAGAAAGTTACATGAGCTTCTCATAATCGATCAACTAGCCAAGGACCCTCTATGCTCTTTAAATAGAGATCATAGACCAATCGGGTGTTAAGCCATGGATCAATGGTAGGTATGATCTAAGAGAAGTTGAACCATCGGATCACTCTATGTCTATAACATATCATGACCGTTGGATTAGAATATTTACAAATGCATACTAAAGAAACACACTTTTACCTAACGGATATATTACACAAGTTGATCTTAACTAACTCCTAAGTGTCTAAATATTGTAACATCCCCCCTTGAGAACAACTTGGGATAGGAATGAAGGATTTACAAAAGTGACATTATTAGGAGAAGGAAGGAGGCATTAGAGCCTATCCCCCCTTAAGGACACATTCCTGAACTCCTAACATAGACCGAAGTTTAGAAAACTTCGCTTCTGTAAGAGACTTGGTGAAGATGTCTGCAACTTGATCATCTGTAGGACAATAGAGCACTTCAATAACATGATCATGAACAAGATTTACGATGAAGTGCATGTGTAGCTCAATGTGTTTGCTGCGCTAATGTAGAACTAGATCTTTGGCAAGCTTGATGGCACTTTGATTGTCACACCAAAGTGGAGTAGGCTGCTGCTGCTTGAATCCAAACTCTAAAAGGATTTGTCGAAGCCATAAAGCTTCCTGACTGGCATTAACTGCGGTTCGATATTCTGCTTCTGCTGAAGAAAGAACAAGAGCTTGTTGTTTCTTACAAGCCCAAGTGACAGGTCCAGATCCCAGACTTAAAACATAACTTGCAGTAGACTTTCGATCATCAGGATCACCGGCCCAATCTGAATCAGTGAAACCAACCAACAAAGGTTTTCCCCCTATACTGTAATGAATCCCAAACTAAATTGTACCTCAAATATATCGAAGTATTCTTTTTGCTGCTTTCCAGTGACTTTCATGAGGAGTTTGCATATAACAGGCAACACGACCAACGGCAAAGGAAAGGTAAGGATGAGAATGAGTCAAGTATAAAAGACTACCAACAAGATGATGATACAAGGTGGCATCTACTTCAGGGAAAGTACAAGTGGCAGAAAGTTTGAATCCAGACTGGAAGGGAGAAGGGGTTGGTTTACAATCTTCCATGTGGA
>LPNX010237352.1:131204-149714 GCA_001517045.1 Pseudotsuga menziesii
TGGACCCCAAACTACTCATGATGATAGTAGAGACATTTCACAGGGAACTACATATTATGTACCTCCTAATGAAGAACAATATTAACACATGAACACAATTAACTGTTTTCTCAGAACTGCCCATGGCAGAAGAAGAAGACGAATCAGAAACCATATTTGATCTACAACATTCTTATAATACCAGGAGCAAAGGCTAGACATCTCAAGACAATCTGCCATCGACATCCACTCCAAGGGAAGGTAAAGCAACAACACCAAAAGATAAGGGTAATTCCTGAAGTTGAGTACAATTTGGTAGATGATTTGAAAAAGGACAAATCAAATATTTCTTTATTTGAGCTTCTTAAGATACTAGAAGGGAAAACTTACCTAAAAACATGATTTTAGACATATCAAGAGAGGTTCAAAATAATAATCTAGAAATTTGTGCAAATCTTGATAGTCAAAAGACTAGTATGAAAAGGGTCCCCCCTTTCCTACTAACTTTTGAAATTTTCAATAGAAACATACACAATTGTATTATAGATTCAGGAGCTTCATCTAATGTCATGGAAATTTCTATTTGTAGAAAATTAAATGCAACCTGGGAGTCGTGTCCCACTCAAATAGTTCATTTAGACAGATCCAAAGTTAAAGTGGCAGGTGAACTAAAGAATGTCCTCCTGACATTATCCATAGATCCTAGGATACATCAGACAATAGACATTGTTTTGGTAGATATCCTTGAAACCTATGGTGTGTGGACGAGTAGGGATTGGTTAGAGAAGCTCAAGGGATACTTTGCCACTGATTAGTCACACTTATGGTTGCCATACAATGGCATACCAAATCAGATTAAAATTATCATGGAACCTTTCATGAAGCAAACAGTCATAGATCTTAATGACCCTAGTGAACCTATTGTTTTCTCCACTTCATCCATAGAACACTATACCTTTGACTCTTTCTTTGGGATTTTGTCTGTTGATTCCTCCCCCACTGAGGATGTTGATAAATTGTCAGAAATCAATAATTGCATAGTTGTTCCATTCACTGGTTAGATTGTTCATAATGTATATAATGTTAACACAAATTTTAGGTTAGATTTATCTTCTTGGACACTTTTTTTTATGGGTATTAATCCAAGGATGGTGTTGGTGCAGGTTGCGTACTGATTGATCCAAAGGGCACCAAACTTGTGATTTCATGCATACTTGAATTCGAATGTACATACACTATTGCCGAGTACATGACTCTTGTGCGAGGGCTCAAGAAGGCGATATATTTGGGTGCACAAGTTATTAAATGCTACGAGGATTTTGAAATCATAGTCAAGCAGGTAAGGAATAAAATCCATTGCCTATCTCCCCATTTGTTAAATTATCAGAAATTGATTAGGGAAATGACAAATTCTTTCAAATATTTTAATTTTAAATCTGTCCCTAGGTCACAAAATTTTGATGCAAATCTTTTATCCAAGACTGCATCTAGGCTCATTCCCCCAGAAGGTCTGTCCCCTGATACATTTTCCATTGAGCTTATGTACAGGCCCTCTATACCAGATAATGTCACAAGTAGGAATTTTTTTGATGATGATCTTCAAATTTTGGACATCTTAATAGCCCAAGACACATTTAAAGATGTAGCCATAGATGAGGATGATCATGAAAAGTATTTATCTAACCATAGTTTCCCCTCCAATTTGATCCCCAAGTCAGTTATCAATATCGAGAAATACTATGACCTGCATGATCAATTTAAAGGTAATCCTAACTGCAAAACTCATATTTCTTCTCTTAATTTTAAAACTGTCAATCTTAGAAATGAGAAAAACCCTCAACTCATCAACATAGGGGTTACCCGTTCCCCATAGGAAGAAAGGGCTTTAGTTAAACTCTATAGAGAATTCAAATATGGTTTTGCGTGGACTTATGATGATTTAAAAACCTTTAATTCTTTTATCATGCAACAAAACGTACCTATAAAGCCCGATATAAAACCCTATTAGAAAAAGTTGAGGAAGATGCATCCCAGTCTTGAACTATCCATTAAAAAAGAACTTGAAAAACTGTTAAAATCCAGGATCATTTTCCCGGTTAGGCACACTCAATGGATATCTAACCTAGTCCCTATCCGCAAAAAGAATGGAGAGATCAGACTGTGTGTGATTTCCACAACTTAAACAGAGCATCCGAGAAAGACAAATACCATATTCCTTCAATGGAATAGATTTTACAAAGAGTTTCGGGTGCATATATGTTTTCCCTGCTAAGTGGTTTTCGGGTTATAATCAAGTTTTGGTTACATCCTCCGACCAACTTAAGACCTCTTTAAGAACACCCAGGGGCACATTCGCTTGTTGGAGACATTTACCACCATACACACTCTTTTTGGTAAAATTGGCCTAGTTAAACCACTATCCTAAGTTTAATTGACATCAGTGGAGCATTAATTGCCATCATCCAGTCACACCCATGCCTACCTACAGTCAAGGAGGCTAACTTAGCCTTCTCCTACAGTCAAGGAGGCTAACTAGAGCACTTCGGGGGTGATCTGAGTGATATTAATGCACCTAATTGCTAAGTGGTGGTTACAATCAGTTCAACCAGTCAGTTAGGGCACCTCTTCTCATTAAATATATTATTTAATGATTATTTATTATTATTTAATGAACTGGAGTCAACAGGGCGCCTCCACCAACTTCTGATGGTCAGTTCAGCTTCAGTTAACCTCATCGGGGTTCATTGAAGTCATGGAGCACTAGCACTTGATGGTTGGCTTGCTATGACATGTGTTTGATCTCCTTCAGTTGAGATTCAGTCATTTATTGCACTCTGACTCCAGTTAGGGTTTGGTGAGTCAATTAGGGTTTTGGTCAAGTGGTTAACTGAGTGTGATTGAATGGCTAAGAGTCAATTAAGCTAGACTCACTCACTGAATTCGAATTGTCTCCTTAGGTATTCAAATTCTTCATGGAGTTAAGCTATTGCTTGACATTGTTATTGTAACCATTCATTATTTTATTGAATATACAGAGAGGAAACCATTCTGGTTCCGATTATTACCAATTCATGAGTATTTGTCAATTATTCTTTGATGATTTTGATTCCTAGTTCCTAGATCATGTGCAAGAATTAATATTGCCTACAGGAGAATTCCTTTCGGACTGATCGACAATGGTGTAACATTCCAAAGAGCTATGGACATAGAATTCAAAGGTTTGATGCAAAATTCTATTGTTGTTTATTTGGATGACATAACTATTTTTTTGAAAAACGACATGATCATTTGTTTGCATTGAGACATATTTTTGAGAGATGTAGAAAGTATGAGATTTCTTTGAATCCAAAGAAGTCAATTTTTGCAGTTACAAAAGGTAAGCTTATGGGATTTATTGTTTCCAAATATGGGATGATAATTGACCCAGAAAGAACATAATCTATTGCAAAAATTTGAATCCTAAGTTCAAAGAAAGCCATGCAATCTTTCCTTGTAAAGATAAATTTTGTCACGAGATTTGTACCAAACTTTGCATAGATTGTCAGTCCATTGCAAGATCTAATTAAGAAGGATGTTTTCTTTAAATTTCCTGTTGGGCCTCGAAAGTGTCTTTTATAATGGTCTTATTTACATTAATTTCTGACCTATTTACCGTAATTTGATACATCTATGTTCAATAAGGTTGTCTTTTACTCTGTTTTATCAATTAAAATTTCGTAAATGTAAAATAAGACAAATATGTTATTTTTGTGTATTAAATGTAGTATTTTGCAAATAATAGACGTTCTGCATTCTATTTAGCCCCTTCTTTTAGTCCTAAGTTCTGCACTAGGTTTGATGACATGTTTTCTTTTATTAGGTTCTTGGTTTGGTTTACCCTTGTCTTTTATTTTCTCGCTGGCCCTGTTGATCCTGTATATAAAAATCAAAACCAAGGACTAACGATAAGTTTCATGGAAATGCTTTAAATAAAACTTAATGGAATATCAAAAAAGGATTATTATTAATCTTTTTAAGATAAAATTTGTTTACAATCTAAAGTAAAAATAAATTAATATAAAACAAATGTGGAAACACATAAAATAAAATATGGGGAAAAATGTTTAAAGTGGGAATGTGTTAAAGTATGACAATTACATGTTAATAAGCCATAATATATTTCGATTGTTTAAAACACATAAAACATATATGGATTTCTTTTTATGTTTTATAACCATTTCGTTGACTTCCCATTTAAACAAATATATTAATATTATGCCCTTTAATGTTTTAAATCTTATTGCCATGGTTTAATGCTTATGTAACGTTATGTGCAGGCCGCGGAACTCACGAGGAGGAGGGCATGCAGCATGAGAATGAAAATGATAGAGAATCGCGTGATGCAAAAATAGAAACCGGCCACGATCTGAATCTAGAACCCAACCATCAATGTGGCCAACAAACTAGGAGAAAGTCCGCTCATAATCCGGATTTATGAACAAATTTTAGTTACAGGTCATCCGGACGTTCATCCATACGCCCATGTAAACCACATGTTTTTAACATACAGATGATTTTTGGGCTAGATTTTCATGGAAACAGAAGCGAAATTAAAAATTATGGAACACGGGTTTTGTGCAGAATAGGCCCATTTCAATCACCGTAAGGAATTTTCGCAAAATACAAAGCCATTTGGGAGAACATCGTGGTTCTCTGAAACCAACTTTTCCAGAAATTGTGATTGGTCGTTTTCTGAATTCATTCCTGTTTTGATGGGTAGTTGTTACAGCAGTAATGAACCTCTATTTTTAGCAAGAGGTGGTCGACCTGATCTCCATTGTAATCATCATATAAATACCTCTTTGGTTTTGAAGAAGATGAGAGAAAAACGCTTTGTAAACTTTGCTTTAGTTTAATAAAAAGTCTCTATTTCAGCTGTTGGTGATCATTCTCATTTTTCTGTTAATGATCGGTGACTGAGTAGCATAGGAACGTAGCCCCTGATTGCTGAGAAGGGAACCTCAACAACCAGAGGCTCTATTTGTGTGTATTCATTAGTTTCTTTTTATGTTTGTAGTTAAGTCATTTTGTTTTTTATATATCTATTACGTTTCCCTGTAAGTCATTTCATTTCTGCAAGCAAGTAGTTTGTTTTCCTGTAGATAATACTTTGTTGTTTATAACATATAATTTCCTGCGCTTTTATGCAATTTATGCCTTCAGAATTCATACGGCCGGCCAGTTGTCTCTCTGTTTAGACTGTTTTTCAGCCTTCTGTTCACACCTTAATACATATTGTTTTTCAGCCTTTTGTTCACACCTTAATGCAGACTATCGTTCAACCTTTAATTTGCACTTAGACGGAATTTTAGTTCATTTTCAAAATTTTCAGTATTTTGTTTTTTTTTCAGAAATAGTTAGTTAAGGTAGAGGTTAATTTTCCAGCATTCCACCGTGTTATGTAGCTAGTTGGGATTTGAATCCACCTCTAACAATTCATATTTAGTTATATATTAACACATAGATTAATTATTTCAATTTTAATGATGATAAAATCTATTTACATTCAACATATATTTTACTGTTCAAGTGAAAAATAGTTCTTATTTGAATCGAAGCAACATAGTTTTATTTTTGTTTATGACTTAGATAGTTTATGAGTTACTTTCATTTGTTTTCATGCCTAAAACCTAGATTAGTTTAAGTTTGTTTAAAATGTTGTCATATAATTTGTTGAATATTAGTCTCATTTATGAAATAGGTTCAACATTCCATTTTCAGTTTTCATCTAAGTCCATAATCAGTCTTTCATTTTCAATTACACAACATTTCATTGTCTTAGGCTTTGTTAGTTTTATTTCTTCAAGTTATTTCATTTCAACAGATGTAAAAGATTAGTACTTAGTTTCAAATTCAAGCTTAATAGGTTCATTTAGATTTTAAAAATGCATTAGTTTTCAATATTTTAAATTTTGATGATAAAAGTTCACATAACCTAGTTTAGTGTAAGTTTACTTTTCAAGTTGTACATCAGTTGCTGTCACATCCCCATGCCTCCAACCGGCGAGGAGGACGCGATCTCCATGGCTTAAACCACCCGGGCTAAGAGCCCCATGAACATGTACAAGCACAAAATTGCTGAAACAGAACGCTTAAACTTGTATATTGAACTAGAATATGCTCACATGAATATTCATCATGCATAGATGCAATCTCTATCAGACACAGCGGAAACATCATACATTCAACAAGCATTCATGCAACATGTTCATCATATCATTAACAGAAAGTAAGGTTGCAGAAGTAAAATAGGCAAGATCACTTATCTTATGAAAACTCCTTCCGCAACCAGCTACGTCGCTGCAACGTTCCACCCAACCATAGGCCAGCGTGCTCCTTAATCTCTCAGCAACACTGCCACCCCCGAGCTGGGCATGATTCTCCAAGGAATAAGGGAACTAGCAGGCTTACACATAGCCAAGGATACACAAAACACACAGCCAAGCCAACAGAGTTGGGTTTATCAGGCCATTAAGGAGCTGGAGAAGGCAAATTGCTAAGCTAGGGAGCTCATTACAGAGCCAAGAACACCAACACCAGAACTAGCCTGACCTCTAAGACATCCAAACACACCCAACACAAGGAATCAGTCCCTTCTCTGCTACACAGTCCCTCAGGCCCTGCATTCCTTTCCAGTGCTATTCAGGGGTGATGGTGAAGAAGGCCAGCTCTCTAGCTCTGTCTGTGTGGTTTTCAGCCACCAGGTTTATCAAGCAAATATAAGCCAACATCCCTGCTCCTCTCACAGTCCGAAGACCAACCATTGCACTCGGGAAATTCATTTAGCTGTCACAGCTTAAACAGGAAAAACGACTTCAAACCATCTATAGCAGTCCCCAAACATAACGGCAACCACAGCTCACGACGTGGGGGAACAAAGGCCCATTTTGCACAACCGAAACTGCTGGGGAAAACGTACGTAGACCATACTGGGGACGAATTTTACAGTCTCCCCACCAGTGTGTGAACAATCACAATGCCGAACCCACAAATCACCCCATGAGTAGAGGACGGAGCCACACCATTCTCAAATCCGCAGAGGAAAAATGGCGTGGGTGAAACCAAGAAAATTCCTGTGTGTGAAGGTGAACAACTACAGGGAGGACGCGAAATTTCAGTGTGTGGATGTTCAACAAACTCGTGGAGCCAGGAAAATGTCTGCGTGAATGATGAACAGCAAAATGGTGAGGACCCCCCCCAAAATTGGAAGTGCGTGAGCGTTTTTTCCCTTGTGGAGTCAACCATGGTGGAGTGTGCATGTGGGTGAGGACTGAAAGTCCTGCCACCCCACTCCCAAAACCATTAACTGCCTCAACCACTAGCAGCCATTATTCAATGAAGGTGGTTGGATAACACAAAGGAAGAAGACACATGGGTATTTTCTCTCATTGGCCAAGGTTTGACAAATTCCCCCCCCACATCCTTATCCTTGGGAAAAATCATGCCCCTTTCTCATTTTAGTTGCCGCGATCGTAGCTGGTCGGGTTCATTTAATTAATTATAGATGCATATTTACATGATGACCAACATAATATATGCCGCATGCCCCGATATACCATCAGCGACAATTCAAATCCCAAAACATAGCATAACCAATCAATGGTGGGGCCTTGGCCTTTAGCTCCACACCATGATCATTTACAATTTATACATCATATACATCTAATGCAACGGGGTCAAAACCGGGGTGTTACAGTTGCATTATCTTTTTATGATTGGTTAACATTCTTTAGTTTATGGTATAGTTTGTTGAAGAGATAGCGTAGAAGTATTTTGTTTTTCTGTTATAGGTTTGCTTACAGATTGAATATATTTCAAGTTATTGTTTTGTACTTAGCTTTAGATTTGATTATAAATCTCCAAGTTTAGTTTGCTTTGATTAGTTTACAGTTTTGCAACGCATTTATTTACGCTTGGTATTTAGAATAATATTTTCTTTTCTTTCTACGAATCTGCAGTTACTTGTTTTTCTTTTTATGAATTTGCAACTAAATAATTCATTGCTTTCCATAACTCAGTTGCACTTGCATTCTTAGATAGGCATTTACTTATGCATACATGGAATAGTCTTCAATTCATAACATAGATCAGATAATTTGCTGCAAGTAGTTAGTTTTGATTTCATTGGTTAAAATCGCTTTTGGACCAAGCGACTGATTTCTATATTAGCATCTGCAATTCCCTTCTATAGAATAGATTAGCATAGCATTAGACTAGTTTGAATCTCAGTTATTAATCAGTTTTCTGCCTTTATAGAATAGATTAATATAACATTAGATTAGATTTGAAATTATAGTTACTTCTCAAGTTCTTAGTTAATTTCTTGTTTTCATAGATAGATTAAATTCTTGCATTTAAATTATGAAAGTCATGCATGTAGATTAAAATCATATAGTTGCATGTTAGCGCATTTGCATATTTAGTTATCTTAGGTTAGTTCAAGCCTTCAATCCTGCACATATAGTGTTTGCATCTCACAAGCTCCTTTCTTGAGTTGACAATTAAGTGTTGAATTAGATAGTGCATATTTTACCCAACATTTTGGCGTCGTTGCAGGGGAGGTGCTAAAGGGATTAGAGTTTAGGTAGATAAGGGTAGATAGGTTGCCTTTACATTACACAACAAGGGGAAGGGGAAATGATAAGTTGCAAAGACGACTTCACTACAGAATTTCCATAGTGTGACAGCCTGACGCATTCATTTTAGTGGGTCACCCCAAAGCCTTGTTGTTCCTTTTTCACACAAGTGTGTTTACTTCACGCAAAGTTTGATTTACTTCTCTTAAGTGTACTTCTTGCAAATTTAGGTAGTTTGCTTTCTTGCCATTTACTCTTATGCAAGTGTGTTATCTCTTCAGTAAGCTTAGGTGTTGCATTTAGATCTGTTATGTTCGGTTCATTTTTTTTTAGGTGTGTTTACATTTGTCATAAGTTATTTTCTTTTCAAATGTGTGATATGTTTCGTAATATATATATATATATATATATATATATATATATATATATATAAACAAAATTTTGGGTGCAGTAAGAGCCCCAACCACTAATCATTGTGTGAAGCAGGACCTACCAACCAAGACATGGATTCAGAGGTGACCATCAGTTTAAGAGAACTCTCTCAAATTCTAACGGCAGCTGGGAATGATTCTTACCAAGTAAAAACCATCTTTACAGTAGTTGAGATCTTATCAACCTCTCCCGAAATAACAGGCGAATCAAAATCCCAAGAACAACAAAAATGTGTTCTTTGCTAGATTGCAAAAGAAGCTGATACATTGGGGATTACATCCAAATGAGAGCAACCTAAAATTAAAGAGTTCTTTACATGCAAGCTAACAAATCCATCATATGCTCAAAAAAATGCTCAACTAGAAGAAGAGGATTTGTATGACATAGCGAAGGAAGGTGAGTACCAAGACTACATCGAAATATGGTTTCACGAGGTAACTCGACCGCAATACCATTCCTTCATTCGACACCTATTGATGCAAAGAAAATTAAGTTGGTTGAACTTCCACATTCAAGTAATCACAGCAACAATATTTTCATGTGTGGATAAAGGTACAATTCTCATTTTGCTTTGCACTTGGTTTCATTGGAAAAGCTCATATACTTGAATAAACACGTTTTCTTTCTTATTGGGGTAGGGAAATATGTATATAAATAAAATGTTGCATTCTTAGTTTAGGGAATAATGCAACTTCATTTTTTGTTTTCTTTTTCAAATAAAAGAAATAAGAAAAAGATCATGTTAATGACTAAACCAAAACAATCTTACATCATTATTCATTTTCATACATGCATATTTCTTATTATACCAGTTACTTAAGACCAACTTTAAATATCATGGGGATTTGTCATAAATTAAGGTCTATCTAAAACCCAGAGGTCACTCGTACATCCTAGCTTCATTATCAAGACACGTAATTTAAGCATCTTTACTATGGGGTAGCATAAGGGTGAATGAAATTCCTATTTTGTGGGGAACACTACTATAACTCTACATGAAAGAGGCGAGATTTGGGACTAGAGACACCTTTCACTCATTATCTTATGGCTCCATCCACTTTACATTAAATCCATCAACCGTGTGTATATTTGATTCAATAGATTCCTCTTGCAACCTTTATTTTTCTATGATAATAACAAAAAAAAGACTAGCTGTCCTCCAATCCATATACCATCCCACCCTATAGCATGGTTTTCAGAGCTGCTCCCCCACCACTCCTTTATAGGAAAAATCATTTGTCGAATATCTATAGGGTCTGGAAACATTGGGACAAGAGCCTCTGATAGAAAACGGGTTTAATAGGTTAACCCGCCGGGGTACTGAACAGGCTCACTAGCAGCGGGTACCAACCTATGGTATGATCAGGTAAACCCGACGGGGTACTGAACACGCCCGACTGAAAGAGGAGAATCTTCCTGGGAAGGACAACTTGTTAAAAAGAGAGAGAAAAAGTCTTAAAAAAAAGAGAAAAAATATATATGAAAATGACTCTATGATAATAAAGGCTATTGTGGGTCCACTGGAGGAAGGTATGCATGGTTGATCTAAAATGAACTCCATAAATCTGCCATTTGAGAATGTTTGTAAGTTGCACTTAAGACCCTGTTGTCTAAATTCATACCATACCTAGGATGTCACTATCCTAGAAGTGGGACCCATAAACTTAGGAGTATAATGAACTTGAAATGAAAACTTTGTCCATAATTACTTGAATGACAATAAACCTTTGAGAAGTAGTAGGGATGATTGGTTTCTTATAGGCTTTATAGACTATCTATACCCTCATGTTTTCTATTTTAATCAAGTCTTAATTCATTTATGACACAAGGACGTGCCATACTTTCGGTCTGAGGGATGGAGTCTCAATTAATTTATATAGTCTTCATAAGCATGAATTATTACTAGTGGCAGAATCGTATGTATTAAGAAATCTTAAATAATAAGAAGTTGTTTTGGTCATTTCATAACATAACTTTTTTTTTCTAAGTTCTAGTTTTCATGTAGTAATAAAGATGGCTTTATTTTGCTGAATGATTTCCTATAAACTATTTATGATCAAGTAGAGTTTTTTTTTTGAATAAATGAAAGACCACTTCTGATTCATTCATGACACGAGAACATGCCATACCTTTGGTTTGGGGGTATGTTGGGCCCCGAAATTGTCCTTTATAATGGTCTTATTTACATTAATTTTCGACCTATTTACCTGATCCGTAGGAACTCAACTTTAGTGAATTAAAAGTTTGTTGTAAAAGAATGCGTGCAATAGGTTAATTAATGGAATAGCATTAACAAAAAATGAATGCTCAGAACTGGAATGAAAACCACAACACTGATAGACATATACAAGGAAGAAAACATAGAAACAGAGTCACAAACAGAAGTTGATAACGGAGTTCACCCCCTCCACTGGGCTACATCTTCGGGTCCCTCTCCAATGGGTACCGATCCAATTAATGGCTTTAAATGGTACAAAATGGTTCTGGTATCAACTTCAGCAACTGTAAAACAGAATGTTGGACAGAAAGTCTTCAAGACTCCTCTCTGTGGAATTACAATCTGGTCTTCAAAAGATAAAGACCCAAAATGTAACAGAGAATACAGTCGACTCTAATACAAACAACAATCTGGAAACTACAGCAAAACTCTCCAAGCTTCTATGACAGAGAAACAATGTACCGTGCTCTCAACGAACTGTCCCCAATCGTTCCTCTGCTTCCTCTATTTAAATCTCATTTTTTCCGTTACAAATGAGCCGAAGCGTCAAAGAGAATGCGACTGTTCACATCCCCTGCCAAATGCCAAATCGTCATCATAACATGTTGTTCCTCTCCTTAACTGAACCAAAGAACCAAAAGAAAATGTTACCAATGCGTCGGTTCCATTCCTTGGGACGTTGCATCCAAACTGTGTACCAACTGCAAAAATGGTTTTGAGTCGAAAGCTTTAGTCATCGACGCGTCCACCGTTGCGGAGGAGGATAAGCAACGGGCTCCGATTTTTCTTCGCTGATCTCTATCTTAATCGGCTGTCGGCTGGTTTTCAAGTCGGAACGCATGTTACTTTGGTCTCCGCAGTTGCGGATGGCGCTGTCTCTAAGTCTTCCACAGTTGCAGGTAGCGGATGGAAAAGTCTGCCGATTCATCTTTTCAAACCGTAAGTCTTGGGCTTCCGCCGTTGTGGCTGCCGGAAGCGTTGTTCTTCCGATCAAGATTGTGAGCGTCGCCGTTGTGGAAGGGAAAATATTCTGACTTTCGATGCTGCGGATGAAGAAAGGTTTGCGAGCCCCGCCGTTGCGGAAGGGAAACGCTTCCGACTTCCGATGCTGCGGACGGAGAAAGGCTTGCGAGCGCCGCCGTTGCGGAAGGGAAAAGCTTCCGACTTCCGATGCTGTGGACGGAGAAAGGTTTGCGAGCCCCGCCATTGCAGAAGGGAAAAGCTTCCGACTTCCGATGCTGCGGACAGAGAAAGGCTTGCAAGCGCCGCCATTGCGGAAGGGAAAAGCTTCCGACTTCCGATGTTGCGGAAGGAGTTCTCTTCCGACCTCCGATCTGCATATTTTTGCCGTTCGTTTTTTCCAACTGCGCGGCTTCTATGAACCATGTACCATATTGGATATTCAAAGAGGAATAATTTGCCGGATCAATCCTCCCCATTGGAGAGCTTTTGGACCACCAAAAGCCTGAATTATTCTGCAAATAAGTGAGGGTAAAGTTCCCTCACTTTACCAATCTCCATCCATCTTGCTTTGCTAGGATGCATTCCTTTCAGCCCCACTCGAAGGTACTCAACATTCCCCCTTCGTGAAGTCCTTACATTTCTGTCAAGAATAACATCATCCTGCAACTCGCTCATATATTCAGGTGCCAAATCATCAACTGAAGGAATCTGTATGTTAATTTCTTCATCCATGATCATAGGAGGCTCATACAGTTTAAGATTCTCAACATTGACAACTGAATAAATTTGCATGTATGGAGGTAAATTCAAGTGAAAAGCATTAGTACCGATCTTTTCCAAGATCTCAAAAGGACCATACCTGATAGGTTTAATCTTTTTACCTTCACCTTTCATCCTTTCTTTGGTGACGTGTAACCAAACTCGGTCACCAACCTGGAATTGATGATCAATTCGATGCTTATCGTGCCTGGCTCTTCTCCAATTGTTCTTGAACTGCCTGCTGCACTGCTTGGATTCTCTGAATGAACTTTAAAGCTTTATCTGCATCATGATTCCCATCCACTGCATCTTTGCCAAAAGAGAAGTCCATCGGTGTTTTTGGCAGATATCCAAAACAAGTTTCAAAAGGAGATCTTTTCATGGAAGAAAGAACTGCATGATTGTAAGCATCATGTATATACTGCAACTGCTCATCCCAAAGTTTATGATGTTTACTACAATATCCTCTGAGCAGCTAAACCACTGTTCTGTTCACTACCTCTGTTTTCCCATCGGTCTGTGGATGAAAAGCTGTACTTTTCTTCAGTTTAGTGTCCATAAGCTCCCATAAAGTTGACCAGAATTTTCCCAAGAACCGGGAATCCCGATCAGATACAATAGACGTGGGCAGCCCAAAATGTACCCAAACATTTTGAAAGAATAAAAGAGTTGTTTTTTCAGCAGTGATCTGCTTGTTACATGGCATTAAGATACACATTTTGCTGAACCTATCCACAACAACATATAGGTAATCATGCCCTTTTTTAGACATAGGTAGTCCCCCTACAAAGTCCATAGAAATACTTTCCCAAGGACGAGAAGAAACTGGAAGAGGAGTGTACAAACCCAATTTCCTATTGCTAGGCCTACTTGTTGCACACATAACACAACCCCTTATATATTTAGCTACAGTTTCTTGCATTTGAGGCCAATAACAATGATTCTGCAATACAGACAACGCCTTACTTACACCAAAATGTCCTGCAATCAATGAACTATGTGCTTCTCGAATTACATGCACTCTTTCTTTCTCTGGAATACAGAGTTTACCAAGATGATACAAAATTTGATTATGCACATAATAGTTCTCTTCCTGTTTACCATGTATAAGTGATGCATATACTTTCTTAAAATCTTTATCTTCTGCATACTGTTCAATATAACTTTCATGTGTTGATGAACTATTCTGAAGAATGATTGAATCATTCATAGGTGGCCTTGATAACATGCCTGCTAATTTATTATGAATTCCCTTTTTGTACTTAATGACGAGATGAAATTGTTGTAAGAACCCCATCCATCTTAAATGCCTACTTTGTTGTATTTTAGTTTGAGATTGTAAATATTGAAGTGGCTGATGATCAGTATGTATGACTGTCTCTTTTCCCATGATATAATGTTTCCACTTCTTCACACTCTGTACTAAAGCATACAATTCTTTGTCATAGGTCAGATAGTTACTTACAACAGTAGAGAATGTTTCTGAATGGTAACAGACTGGCTTCCTTCCTTGCATCAAAACTGCTCCCATGGCAAACCCGCTGGCATCGGTTTCGATCTCAAATGGCTGCTACAAATATGGCAATGTCAGAACTGGTGCGGTGCTAATTCTTTCCTTCAAAGTGTCAAAGGCTCTCTGATGCTTGCCTCCCCACTGGAAAATTTCTTTAATGCTTGTCAACGCATGTAATGGAGCAGCAATGGAAGAAAACCCAGAAATGAATTTCCTCCAATACTGAACCGCACCCAGAAAACTTCTGATTTCAGTAACGGTGTTAGGCCATGGCTAGTTTACAATGACAGCAACCTTGGCTGGGTCCACTCGCAGGTGGCCTCCACCAATAATATGGCCTAGATATAATAAATAAGTTTTAGCAAATTCACATTTAGGCATTTTTACATAAAGCTTTTCCTTTATCAGTACATCTAAATTTTTTTTCACATGTACAACATGCTCTTCCCAAGTTTTGCTAAACACAAGGATATCATCTAGATATACAATTACAAAATCATCACTGAATGAATGAAAGACATCATTCATGACCCGCATGAAAGTAGCCGGTGCATTACAAAGCCCAAAAGGCATTACAAGCCATTCATACAAACCTTGTTTTGTTTTAAAAGTTGTTTTCCAAGCATCATGCTCAGCAACACGGATTTGATGATACCCACTATGCAGATCCAATTTTGTAAAGTAAGTTGCATGTTTCAACTGATCAAGCAAATCATCAATACGAGGAAGAGGATACCTGTTTTTAATGGTGATTTTGTTAAGGGCCCTATAGTCAATGCACATCCTCCAAGACCCATCCTTCTTTGGAACCAAGACTATAGGAGAGCCGCAAGGAGAAGTGCTGGGCCGGATGACCCCCTTCTCAATCAGCTCCTGAACCTGCTTCTTGATCTCCTCATTCTGCATTACAGACATTCGGTACATGGCTATGTTCGGGAGTGGCACATCCTGCTGCAAATGTATCTCATGCTGAATCTCTCTCTTCGGTGGTAACCCCTGCGGATCTTGAAACAAATCATCATACTCAGAAATGATGTCAATCAGTTCAGATTTATGCTTAGGGTCACATTCTTCAAAAGATTTAAATACTTCATCATTTTTCATCTTAACCATCATCAACACAAAGTTCTTACTAGCATTTACCAACCTCTTCATTTGTCCTGCAGAGACTATTGCTAGATTGGTTTTTATCTTATGTGCTCGTACAATATATTCCATACCTTCTTTAAAAAGATGATACTTATTCTGCTCTCTATAAAAGACTGCTTTCCGGACATACAAATATGGACTCCCAAGTACAATTCCACAAATGTCAAGTGGCACTACATCTAGTTCTACCTCATCCCTAAACTTTTCAGTAATTGCAAATTTTAATACAAATTTCCTCGTAACTTGCAATCGTGTATCAGTAGTAACCCAACTTAGAGGATAGGGATTTTCATGAGGCACAGTAACTAAATGCAATTTCTTAACCACTTCTTCTGATATCAGATTTACTTGTGAACCTGTAATGTCCCGGTTTTGACCTCGTTACATTAGATGTATATGATGTGTATCTTGTAAATGATCATGGTGTGGAGCTAAAGGCCAAGGCCCCACCATTGATCGGCTATGCTATGTGTTGGATTTATATTTGTCACTGACGGTATGTCGGGGCATGCGGCATATATTATATTGGTCATCATGTAAATATGCATCATAATTAATTAAAATGAACACAACCAGCTACGGTCTTGGCAACTAAATCGAAAGGGGCATGATTTTCCCAAGGATGAGGATGTGGGGGGGGGGATTTGTCAATCTTGAGCCAAAAAGGGAAAAACCCATGTGTCTTCTTCCTTTGTCTTATTCCAACCACTTTCATTTAAGAATCTCTGCTGGCAGTTGAGGCAGTTATTGTCTAGGAATGGGTGTGGCAGGACTGTCAGTCCTTGCCCCCATGCACACTCCACCCATAGTTGACTTCTGAATGGAAAGGAAAAATGCACTCTTCACCCACGCGGATTTTTCTTCCTCTCTCCACGAGTTGCTGAGCACCCACGAACTGCAAATTCGCGTCCTTCCTGTTGTTGTGCATCCACGGGCAAAAACGGAGCTATTTTTCCTCACACAGGACCTCCATTGTCTGTTCCTTTCCTCACTGGGTCGGATTGCTTCCTCACGCACAGGAATTTTCCTGGTTTTCCAGCTGCTGCAGCGAGCTGAGAGCTGTGCGTTTTCACCCACGATTTTCCTGAAAAGAGCCATTCACGTCCTCAACTGTATGTTCTCCTTACAGACCGGTATGGTTGTGTAATTTCCGTCATTTTTATGCTGATATTGGAGCTGTTGTTCTTCCCCCACGTTTAATGTTTAGCTGGGACTGTGTAATTCGATTATTGGGAGTCGTTTTGGCCACGAGAGGGCCAAGAACGACTCAGAAATTGTTTTTCCCTGTTTAAGCTGTGACAGCTAAATGAGTTGCCTGAGTGCAATGGTTGGTCTTCGGACTGTGAGAGGAGCAGGGATGTTGGATTAGCTTTGCTTGATAAACCTGGTGGCGGGAACCACACAGACAGAGCTAGAGGGCTGGCCTTCTTCTCCATCACCCCTGAATAGCACTGGAAGGGAATGCAGGGCCTCAGGGACTGTGTAGCAGAGAAGGGACTGATTCCTTGTGTTGGGTGTGGATGGGTGTCTTAGAGGTCAGGCTAGTTCTGGTGTAGGTGTTCTTGGCTCTGTAATGAGCCCACCAGCTTAGCAATTTGCCTTCTCCAGCTCCTTAATGGCCTGATAAACCCAACTCTGTTGGCTTGGCTGTGTTTTGTATATCCCTGGCTATGTGTAAGCCTGCTAGTTCCCTCAATCCTTGGAGAATCATGCCTAGCTCGGGGGTGGCAGCGCTGCTGAGAGATTAAGGAGCACGCTGGCCTATGGTTGGGTGGAATGTTGCAGCGACGTAGCTGGTTGCGGAGCAAAGTTTTCATAAGATAAGTAATCTTGTGCATTTTACTTCTGCAATCTTAAATTCTGTTAATGTGAATGATGAACATGTTAAATGGATGTTTGCTTAAATGTATGATGTTGCCACTGTGCCTGATAGATGTTTGCACCTATGCATGATAAATGCTCATGTGTGTATGTTTAAGCATTATGTTTCAGTAATTTTTATGCCTGTACATGTTCATGGGGCTCTTAGCCCAGTCTGACAGAGCTTGGGTCGCGTCCTCTATGCTGGTCGGAGGCATGGGGATGTGACAGAACCACTATCAAACAATGTATCTATCTTTGTGTGATTTGCAATGACACGCACATGAAACAGTGCACTTCTATCTTTATCATTTTGCTTAGAAGTATATGGCAGACTTGTACTTGCACTAAAACTGGATTGTGTATCAATGGGAAGTGAGATACTTTTATCCTTACCTTGGATTCCGACAGCTGTAACCTTTATTTCATCACCTGAGTCGGATCCCAAGTCTTGAATAACTGTTGCAGTAGCTTTTGCTTTTCCTTTGTCTTTGTTTCCTTCGTACTTCTTTGGTCTTAACTCCAGATGAAGTTTCCAACACTTAGATACATCATGTCCCTTCTGACAATGCGAACACGCAGGCTTTTCACCTTCTTTCTTAACAGTAGCCATCTTCTTTTTCCCCTTATCTTTACCTTTTGGTTTGCTGTCAAATTTAAATGACTTTTTCACAAAAGTATCATTAGCATGCTTACCCCTGGCTTCTAAATGGGTAGCTTGAACACATACATCATCCAAATTACTGGGATTAAACATTAACAAAGTATGCTTCAAATAAGAATGCATGCCACCAGGGTACTTAAGAAGAGTTTCCTATGTATCTAATGAAACATTCAATGCAATAGCCCTCTTTTTGAATTCATGAATATAATCTTGAATGCTTTTTCCTTTAGCTTGTCTAAACATTTTTCAATTCATGGTTAATTGCTGCATGTGACCTAAAGGATAAAATTGCTTCCTCAATACTTCAATGAATTCATTCCATACTGAAATAATTTTACCATTCTTTCGAAGATCTTGC
>LPNX010237352.1:149853-194496 GCA_001517045.1 Pseudotsuga menziesii
ACTGGACCTGGTAAGCATTCACAAACTTGCACAACAGTCAACTAGCTCTGATACCAAATATGATCCGTAGGACCTCAACTTTAGTGCATTAAAAGTTTGTTGTAAAAGAATGCGTGCAACAGGTTAATTAATGGAACAACATTAACAAAAATTGAATGCTCAGAACAGAAATGAAAACCACAACATTGATAGACAGATACAAGGAAGAAAACACA
This sequence comes from Pseudotsuga menziesii, assembly GCA_001517045.1. Taxonomy (NCBI): domain Eukaryota; kingdom Viridiplantae; phylum Streptophyta; class Pinopsida; order Pinales; family Pinaceae; genus Pseudotsuga; species Pseudotsuga menziesii. The sequence goes on from LPNX010237352.1 coordinate 150,069, forward strand.
GAAATAGAGTCACAAACAGAAGTTGATAACGGAGTTCACCCCCTCCACTGGGCTACGTCTCCGGGTCCCTCTCCAATGGGTACCAATCCAATTAATGGCTTTAAATGGAACAAAATGGTTCTGGCATTAACTTCAGCAACTGTAAAATAGAATGCTGGAGATAAAGTCTTCAAGACTCCTCTCTGTGGAATTACAATATGGTCTTCAAAAGATAAAAACCCAAAATGTAACAGAGAATACAGTTGACTCTAATACAAACAGCAATCTGGAAACTACAGCAAAACTCTCCAAGCTTCTATGACAGAGAAACAATGTACTGTGCTCTCAACGAACTATCCCCTATCGTTCCTCCGCTTCCTCTATTTAAGCCTCATTTTTGTCGTTACAAATGAGCCGAAGTGTCAAAGAGAATGTGACTGTTCACATCCCCTGCCAAATGCCAACTCGTCATCATAACAGGCTGTTCCTCTCCTTAACTGAACCAAAGAACCAAAAGAAAACGTTACCAATGCGTCGGTTCCATTCCCTGGGACGTTGCATCCAAACTGTGTACCAACTGCAAAAATGGTTTTGAGTCGAAAGCTTTAGTCATCGACGCGTCCGCCGTTGCGGAGGAGGATAAGCAACGGGCTCCAATTTTTCTTCGCTGATCTCTGTCTTAATCGGCTGTCGGCTGGTTTTCGAGTCGGAACGCATGTTACCATTAGAGTAAATTTCAACTCAAAATGGGCCTCCTAAAACGAACTAATAAAATAATAGTTAAAATAATAAAATAATATTTATTAATTTTGGAGGAAGAAAAGAAAAAAACTACTTTTTTGTTTGTATTTTTGACATATCTCCCTGTGTTTTTACTCAAATTTCGATCGGGAAATCTCGTTGGATGCGGAATTAAATTCCGCATCCAATGAGTACCCCCTCGGCATACTTTTGACGGACCCCGCTACCCAAAAAACAAGAAATACCTGAAAAAATGGAATGATGACATCATCATTCCGTTTTTTCAGGTATTTCTTGTTTTTGGGGTAGCGGGGTCCGTCAAAAGTATGCCGAGGGAATACTCGTTGGATGCGGAATTTAATTCCGCATCCAACGAGCTCTCCCAATAGAAATTTGAGTAAAAACACAGGGAGATATGTCAAAAATACAAACAAAAAAATAGTTTTTTTTATGATACCTATCCCCAAATTTATATTAAAAAAGTGTTTAAGACCTATACGGTATTTCAAATTTAAATCAATTTCATTGGCTAACACATGATGACATGGAATTTGAATAAAAGTTAAAAGGCTCATTTTGAGTTGAAAATTCCTCTAATGTTTGGTCTCTGCAGTTGTGGATGGCACTGTCTCTAAGTATTCCGCAGTTGCGGGTGGCGGATGGCAAAGTCTCCCGATTCGTCTTTTCAAACCGTAAGTCTTGGGTTTCCATCGTTGTGACTGCTAGAAGCGTTGTTCTTCCGATCAAGCTTGTGAGCGCCGCCGTTGCGGAAGGAAAAAGCTTCCGACTTCCGATGCTGCGGACGGAGAAAGGTTTGTGAGCCCCACCGTTGCGGAAGGGAAAAGCTTCCAACTTCCGATGCTGCGGACAGAGAAAGGCTTGCGAGCGTCGCCGTTGCGGAAGGGAAAAGCTTCCGACTTCCGATGCTGCGGACAGAGAAAGGTTTGCAAGCCCTGCTGTTGCGGAAGGGAAAAGCTTTCGACTTCCGATGCTGCGGACGGAGAAAGGCTTGCGAGCGCCGCCGTTGCGGAAGGGAAAAGCTTCCGACTTTCGATGTTGCGGAAGGAGTTCTCTTCTGACCTCCGATCTGCGTATTTTTGCCGTTCGTTTTTTCCAACCGCGTGGCTTCTATGAACCATGTACCATATTGGATCTTCAAAGAGGAATAATCCGCCGAATCATTACCGTAATTTGATACATCTATGTTCAATAAGGTTGTCTTTTACTCTGTTTTATCAATTAAAATCTCGCAAATGTAAAATAGGACAAGTATGTTATTTTTATGTATTAAATGTAGTATTTTGCAAATAATAGACGTTCTGCACTCCATTCAGCCCTTCTTTTAGTCATAAGTTCCGCACTAGGTTTGATGACATGTTTTTTTATTATTAGGTTCTTGGTTTGGTTTACCCTTGTCTTTTATTTTCTCGCTAGCCCTGTTGATCTTGTATATGAAAATCAAAACCAGGGACTAATGATAAGTTTCATGGAAATGCTTTAAATAAAACTTAATGGAATATCAAAGAAGGATTATTATTAATCTTTTTAAGATAAAATTTGTTTAAAATCTAAAGTAAAATGAAATTAATATAAAACAAATGTGGAAACACATACAATAAAATATGGGAAAAAATGTTTAAAGTGAGAATGTGTTAAAGTATGACAATTACATGTTAATAAGCCATAATATATTTCGATTGCTTAAAACACACAAAACATATATGGATTTCTTTTTATGCTTTATAACCATTTCGTTGACTTCCCACTTAAACAAATATATTAATATTATGCCATTTCATGTTTTAAATCTTATTGCCATGGTTTAATGCTTATGTAACGTTATGTGCAGGCTGCGAAACTCACGAGGAGGAGGGCATGCAACATGAGAATGAAAAAGATGAAGAATTGTGTGATGCAACAATAGAATCCGACCACGATATGAATCTAGAACCCAACCATCAACGTGGCCAACAAACTAGTAGAAGATCTGCTCAGAATCCAGATTTATGAACAAATTTTAGTTACAGGTCATTCGGACGTTCATCCAGATGCCCATGCAGACCACATGTTTTTAACAGATAGATGATTTTGGGCTAGATTTTCGAGGAACCATAAGCGAAATTGAAAATTATGGAACATGGGTTTTGTGCAGAATAGGCCCATTTCAATCATTGTGAGGAATTTTCGCAAAATACAAAGCCATTTGGGAGAACATTGTGGTTCTTTGAAACCAACTTTTCCAGAAATTGTGGTTGGTTGTTTTCTGAATTTGTTCATGTTTTGATGGGTAGTTGTTACAACAGTAATGAACCTCTATTTTTAGCAAGAGGTGGTGTTGGTCGGTTTTTATGACCTGGGCCAATAAGGAGGTTATGCCCACACAATCAGCTTAAAGCATCATCCGGTGTGTTTGGAATAGAAAAACCTCGTAGGTTATGGTCCTGCTACCAGCTGATTTTTCTCTTAAGGAGAAATGAAAATCAACAAAATATAACCTATCTTAATGTTATTTCTACCTAAATGAATCCTATGATTAGTTTCAACTATCTAAATTGTCTTATAATTGCTTTCTTAAGGAAAGACTCCAATTGTTGAAAAGTTTTTTCTGAATATAAAGACTGTTAAAATTATTCTAAGAATTACACAAATCAATTAAACAGCTGTTAACTGAAATGTAGTAAAATAAAACTTAATCTTAACTATCTTAACTATCCTATCTATCCTATCTCAGCTGAGAGCGTATCTGGATACTATATTAATTATTAATTAATAAAAGATGAACAGAAAGATAAAGAGTAAGATCTAAATGACAATATTTAAACCATACACATTAAACTATTCTGTTATAACATCACTTATCAGAGAAACTGAACATAAATAATTACTTCAATTTTCTGAAGTATATAATTAATTAATAACTAATCATCAACATAACTATTTGAATAAAAGATGATGTCTAGTATGAAATCACTGTAAAAATACAAACGATAGCTATTAGACAGAAATGTATATCCTTATAGTTTGAATTTATAGTAAAAATACTAATAAATTCAGTCACAATGATATATTAATTCAAACAGAATATTGAGTTGACAGAGTGAAAATTATAATTAAACACAAGTATAACAAAGCATACTGTATTAGTATTAAAATAGAAGATAATATACTGACATATAAAGTATATCCAAAACAATACCAATAATGATATCAACCTAGAGATCTCCAGTTGCATCCCACATCCAAAAATCCAACTTCAGTTATGAAATAAAAGCAGTAACAAAATATATCTCAAGTATTTCTCTCTTCAGTCACTCCCCTCTCTTTCTTCATCAAAATTCATAACTTATATAATACTATCAGTTGTTTTCGATTCAGTTTTCCCATCAATGCTACATGCCACATTATAGGGTTCCTATAATTATCCAAGAGAATCGAATCTCTTTTACAAAACACCTGTCACTATAATAATGAAAACGACTAGCCTGAATGTTTGCTAGTTTAAAGGTTCTTGGTAAATTCGTGGCCGTTGTTGAAACTCCAGCCTTCAATAAACAACCACGTCTCCCAACCAACATATAAACAACGTCCTAAAGCTTTGGAGAAGAGTGATGACATATCCACCTGTGTTTAAACAAACGAAGCATCTCATTAAAACCAATTAGAACAGATATAACAAAATAAACTAAAATTTAAATGTATGCCTGTAAAATCTGTGATTTTACAGGAATGCATAACAAAATCTTTTATTACCTGTTCGACAGCGAATCAACCCATGAGAATAATCATCAAGTTTTACTTTGAAGATCGACTACTCTCCTAGCTTCAGCTAATTTAGCTTTAAGCCTGATAATCTTTAACTTTTGTTTTTTAATTTGTTCAAGTAGATGCTGGTTCGTACCTATTATTGACTTTTTGGCCCTTTTATACTAGTTCTTTTTGTTATTCATCTCTTTCCACCTGCTGATCCATCTCAACAACTCATCTTTGAATGTCCTATTTTCTTCTTCTATTAATGCTGCATTAGATTGACATAGTTTTAGTTCAACTTTTAATTCCGTAATCTTGGTCTGGTATGCCTTGTCCAGAACTTGCTGCAGAGTTTCTTCTTCATTTTTGCGACCTGAATTGGCTGCCTGAGGAGGAGTAGGGTTGTCAATGTTTTGATCAGATGACTGAGGACTGATAAAAGATGGTTCAGGGTCAGAAATGCAAGTGTCTATGCATGATGGAGCGACCTCGGCCTTACCCAATTTTGCACCATTATATTTCATAAAGGTGGGATTATTTACATGAATAGTATCAGGGACCGATGATGGAACGTCGTCCTCAATATGGACGACTGCAGGATGAGTATCCTGTCGTTTATCCATAGGAACCGAAATCGTAGGGACATGGTTCATACTTCTAGTAACCCTCCTTGAACACACAAGATTGTCCGACTCAAACCCTCCTTTATCACAGCATACTTGAGTTAGATGATCTAGTTTACACATAGAATCTTTGCCACGTTTATGAGGACTAACAAGCTCAGATATATTTTTACACTCAACAATGTTAATAGTTTTGCTTTCGGTTAACCTTTTCTTTGTTTTTGCAGGGGTGCTATGACATCTATCAAATGAGGGCCGATTCAAGACTGCTTTAGAGCAACAGGGAACCATATTATCAACATCGTCACTACTGATACCAACGTTTACGGGTAGATTGGCTTCTTCAAGCCTTTTACCCTCTGATTCAGTCTCAAGAACATTATTAACCTTAGGCTTAGTAGCTTTTCGTTTCTTATGAGTCTTTGGGGAAGGGTTCGACCAGTATTGAGTCGGCCCCAAATGGCATTCAGCTAAAAATTAATCCCATGACTTACCCTTCAAGGACAGTTGATGTTGTAGTATGATTTTAACTAAGCCATGGTGAAATAAACTTCTTTCAGGGTTATCAAAACTTTGAACTGCATGCGACATCTTTTTCAAAATTTGCCACAGATAAAATGGTAGATTAAGCCTACATCCCTTTAATGCTAATAGGAGTCTTAAGTGGTAATAGTGTAAATGAGAGAAATGTCCATCGCAGGACACATACCTAACCAGAATTTTGTAGTAGGCTCGCCATTCAGGCTTCAGGAACTTGACAGGGACCCCTATCTTCAGTTTTGTATTATCTGGTAATGGCAGCAGTAGAGATAAACACTTTTTCTTATTAACCTTACCACCCTTGAACCAGCGTTCTCCAACATGCGGGAGCTTTGTTACCTCTGCGATTTTGTCTTCATTAACGATGAACTTAAAACCCCCGATCTGCACAATGTCTTCTTTTAAATTTAAGGCAAATATTATGGTTACCTCTGCATTATGGCCATCAAAACACTTAAAGAACTTCCCCCAACCAACTTTCTCAAATATCAAGGCGACCTTCTCATCTGCTTCTACGAGCTCTGAACCTGAGATTTCGAAACAGTTCAACGGAGCCATAACCTCTTCAACACTATCCTGGTTTCGAGATGGACTGAATGGCGATGTGAAGAGGGAGGGGATAGGTATCCAAGTGTATGACATGATGTGCAAACTTCACATGCTTCGAAACTGACAGATATGAGGTCTCTGGACTTGGCCATTTTTAGCCGAACCTTAGCAATGATGAGTGCTATAGCCAACGTTATGTTATGATAGATGCATGCTTAACCACAACTTAGCCACGACTAGTAGTAAAATTTAACCAAATCGACATACCAGGGATCATTTGATTGATGGATCATAAACCAAAATATTGATTACACACAGTGGTCATAATGAGCACGTACATCGTTACGAAGTGGAATGAATATCAACATTAAATCCTGATGATACGAATCATCAATATAATCACAGTTGTTAGTTAATTATAAGGTTTAAGCCACATCTCCATGCCAACGCAGCGTTTTAAGTAGCAGGCGTTATTAATTTGACAGATGGATCTTGTAAACTCTGTCAATGAATGGTCTTCTCCAGTTTTAGCATGAAAAGGTGGTAGTATTCAAGGCGATATAGGAACGAAATCATAAACCCTAATGTTTAGCATATCAACTAGCTAATGACTTGATTTAATATTTATATCATGTATATACATAAAATTTCATAGATTTAGTTTTTAAATCTTTCCAAAATCCCATTGATTAATATCCAAAATTAAATTTGATAGGATACCAAGTGATAAAACCATAATATATGATAGTCATTTATTTACTAACTACGTATATACAATTTTTACAAAGTCATGGTAAGGCACTTCATGAAATATGAACTTTAGGTTTAAATAAGAGTTTTGATTTGATAAGTCACCTTTAGTTCTAGGAGTTTAGTTCTTAATAATACCTCATCCATATCAAGCTTAAAATAAACTCGAAATGTGTTTTATTGATTTCCTTTTGGCATACTATCCTTTCAAGTTTCTTAAATCATATATAATCATATAACTTTAACTTAATGATCAAATTGATTATATAAAAATTTATGAAACTGACTTATTTAACTGACAGCTGCTAATTTCCAAGTTTATAAACATGTTTTCATCAACTTTTAACATGTCATTTACTTTTCTTCAATTGAGAGTACCTTCAGAATCAAAGATTCTGAAGGTGCTCTTTTATAATTTTTATTGGTAAACCATAAAATGAGCCGATCTCTCTTCATCTTAATGAGAAATGAAGGGGTTGTTGGTGACTTCCAACAAATGGCGACAACCTGGGCGAACCAGTTATCTCTGCTCATACAAAATGATATAAACGAAATCTTAAAACCTGTTAAAAACAATAAAAAATTATTTATCTACATAAACCATTATTTTATTCATACTCATAAGTATAACTTAGAAATATTCCATCTTTTGAAACATAAATTTGATTAGGGATAAACTTAAAAATATCTTGATCGAAACAAAGTACTTCATAGTAAGAATAACCTACACCATCAGTATAGAATATAGAAATCTACTTCTCTGAAAACTTTCCAGAATCTGTTCTGTAACATAATAATTTTCTTTTGTTTGCTTTTCTTTTCTTTAAACAATTATTCTGACTGAAGACTACTATCTAGGTATGGTGTCCCAATGTGATAGTATCATTCACGAGAGTTGTCTGAAATAAGCAAGCCGGCTCGTGATGAGACCTCTTGTCTTTTAATTTTTTAAATCAAAAGCCATCACCTTGATGATCAGAAATGAAGTTATTCCAGACAGCACTGATGATCATGATTAGGCCGGCTCGTGATGAGACATCCTATTCTTCAATCAAAAGTTATGTTTTTATTTCAAATTCATCTTTTAAATTTCATAAAATGAGAGATCATTACCCAGCATGGTGACCAAATGGTAATGTCAGTCATTAATATCACCAGAAAATGAATCAGTTGGCTCGTGATGAGACCCCTTGTCTTTTGGTTTTTAAACCAAAATCCATTACTAGTTTCCTAGTAATGTCATACTAGTGATATTTGTGATTCTGATCGGACCGACTTATTACTAAGACCTTCCGTCTCTCATTTTAGCATTTTATTGATTGGAACAAATCCTAAATAGTTTTCAGATGATAAATACTTTTCTAAGACTGATGATAGAGGTCTCTAAGAGTTTTTCAAAAGTACAAGCTTCGAAGAAGATATTAAATAAGCTATCCCCACTTTTATAAAAAATAAAAATATGAGGAATAATCTAAGAAACACTCACAAATAAAAATAATGAAGGTCTTTTACAGATTTAAGAAAATTTGATCATCCCGAACAAAATTTAGAAGATTTCAGTCTAGTATCATAATTTTTCAGGCTGATGAGCAAGCTAATTTTATTTATTTACATTTATTTTTATCGCTGCTAACTGTAGATTACTGACTGATTATATACAGAAATTTTACAGTCTGAAATGTTTGACTTAACAGAATTAAAACTAGCTAAAAATAACAGAATGATGTTCGAATTTTATGAATTTCTCATTAGCCTTAATTCTCTGTACTAAAACTCAGTTTATGTACAAAAATATAAATTATAACAGCAAACATAAGTTATATACAAATATATAAATTTATTAACAAACAGCGAGCAAATTATATACATTTTAAGACAAAAATATTAACAGAAATATTTTTTCAGAATCAGTCCATTCACTGGGAAAGTTTCGGACTGTCCTTCAAGTATTTGCAATCGAAAGGTACTTGGACCTATTTTCTCAGAAATAACAAAGGGACCTAACCATAGTTTCTGAAACTTAGTATGATCTCCCTTTTCCTCGTGCACTTTATCCCATTTTAAAACTAAGTCTCCCACCTGAAATTCTCTATTAGAACTGAAGGATTGGTCAAACCAAGATTTCACGATCTGTTGATGTTTTGTAAAATGTTGTTTTGACTTTTCTCTTTCTTCCTCCAGTTTCAGCAATGTATTAATTCTCTTTTCCATTGCTAGACACTCTTCATCTTGGACAGACTGAGCTAACTGTAATGAAGGTAAGAACACATTTGGTGGTAAAATAGCTTCAGTTCCATATACTAAGAAGAATGGTGAGTTACCTATCACAGCCTTAGGAGTCACTTTGTCTGCCCAAAGGGCATTGACCAATTCTGTATGCCAATTACGGTGGTGAACTGAAATAGTTCTTTTGAGAATTTTCAATAAATTTTTGTTTGTTGATTCAGCTAGACCATTCCCATGGGGATGATAGTTAGCTGAATACATGATTCTTATTCCCTTCTCTAAAGAAAACTGAGTTAACTCAATTGATGCAAAATATGAAGCATTGTCAAAGACGAGGGAATCTGGGATACCAAATCTGGTTATGATAAAGAATTCCAAAAATAATATAACCTGATTGGTATTTACAACTCTTAATGGTGCAGCTTCCGCCCAACGAGTGAAATAATCGGTTGCAGTTATTATATATTTGTGTTGCATAGATGAGGGAGGATTTATTGGACCTACTATATCAATACCCCATTGCTGAAAGGGTCTTTCAGCTGAAACATGTTGTAAAGGAAAAGCAGGTTTTTTAACCCTTCCTGCAGCAAGTTGACATTCTTGGCATTTTCTGACAAAAGTATAGGAATCTCGAAACAAGGTGGGCCAATAATAGCCAGCCCTGAGAATTTTGTGTGCAGTAGTATCTCCACCAAAATGACCTCCTGCTTGTCCAGAATGTAATTCTTTCAGAATTACTTCTATTTCATCTTTGTCTAGACATTGAAGGAATACTCCGTCTGAATTTCTCCGAAAGAGGATATTATCAATTAATAAATACGGAGCAGACTTCAATCTGAGTGCTCTTTTCTTCTTTGGTTCTAAGTAATCAGGGGCAGCCCCTGTTTCCAAAAGTATCCATATGTCTGTATACCAGGAATCTTGAGGTGGAGGATAAAAATAAATTTCCCTGATAAGTAAAACCTCATCAATGACAGTTTCAGCTTTATCATTAGGTAAATGAGCAGCTTTAGCAGCTAATTTACATAGTCCTTGACCTTTAACTATCGTCGAGGGTTTAATCTCTAAGTCATATTCTTGAAGAGTTGTCATCCAAGGTGCCCTCTTTTCACCTAAGTCTTTCTGTACTAACAAGTTTCTGACTGAGGAATAAGGGACAATTATTTTCGTTTTAGATTTCAGTAAATATGGACGAAAATGTTTAACAGCTTTAAAAACAGCAAAGGCTTGCTTATCGACTTCATGATAATTAATTTTAGCACCTTTGAAATTTGAACTCATGAAGGAGATTGGGACTTCGTTATTCTGCTGATTTAATTGGGTTAAAACTGCTGCATATGAAATATCGGAAGCAAAAGTATACAATATGAAATCTTTATTAAAATCTGGACTTAGAAGGCTAGGAGCTTCTGAAATGGCTTCTAAAATTTTCTGAAATGATTCTTTTTCAGTTTGTCCCCAATTAAAAACAATATATTTCTTAATCATTTTCTGCAAAGGACGAATGATTTCGGAGAAACTGGGAATGAATCTCCTAACAAAATTTATTTTGCCGAGAAATGACTGCATTGCTTTCTTGCTAGAAGGGTATGTTATTTTGGAAATGGCTTGGGTTCTTTCAGGATCAATCATGATTTCGTGCTTTGAAACCACACAACCTAATAAGATACCTTCTGAAATAGCAAATATTGTTTTTTTAGGATTTAATGATATTCCAAATTTTCTGCATCGTTCAAATACTTTTCTAAGATGATTAAGGTGATCAGGTCGATGTTTAGAATATACAGTAACGTCGTCCAAGTAGACAATGACTGAATGGTTAATTAAGCCTCTAAAAGCAATATCCATTGCTCGTTGAAAGGTTGCTCCCGCATTGATTAACCCAAAGGGCATCTTGCGATAGGCATATGTTCCCCATGGAGTTATAAAAGCAGTTTTCAATTGATCATCTGGGGAAACTAATATTTGGTTGTACCCTGAGAAACCATCAAGAAGTGATAGTATCTCAGCCCCAGACACCTTTTGAAGAATTTGTTCCATGAGAGGAACAGGATAATTATCCTTTTCAGAAGACTTATTCAGATTTCTAAAATCTACACATAATCTAATATCCCCATTTTTCTTCCTAACTGGAACTAAGTTTGCCACCCATTGAGTATGCCTGATGGGGAAAATGATCTTGGCAGCTAACAATTTATTCAGTTCCTTTTTTATTGTTGGTTCTAATGACGGGTGATATTTCCTTAACTTCTGTTGAAAATGTTTTGACTCCTGTTTAATTGGAATTATATGTTGCATGACTTGTGTGTTGAAGGTTTTCAGGTCATCATATGTCCAAGAAAAGACATCTTTAAATTCCTTAAACAATTTTATAAAAGCTGTTTTTTCTACAGGATTGCAATCTATTCCAATATTTATAGTTTGGGGATTTAGTTCTATTCCTAAATTTATGGTTTCATACCTCATTTGAGAGCTGTTAGTTTTACAATTAGGAATAGACCTTAATTTATCCTGCAGATCACAGAACTTTTCTAATCTTAGTACTGAATTAGGGACTGGTTTTACCTGTTCGAAAGCTTTCTCAACTGAACAAAAATCATTTATTACCGAAAAATCCCGCAAATTTTCGTCATGAGTGACTTCGTCAATTGCTGAATCTTTAAAGGTATCCTCGTTCATCAGAAAATTTAGTACCTGCACATCATTGTCAAATACACGCCAGTTAAAGATATTATCAGGTATGGAAGGCCTAAAAATCAATTCAACAGAAAAGAAATCTGGTGTAAGATTTTCTGACGGAATTAACTTTGATTCTACGTTCGCTAACAAATATGCTTCTTGATTTTGATTTCTAGGAATATAATTTATGTTAAATGCATCAAAATGTGAGATAAGGTTCCATACCTCTCTTTGATAACTCTGTAAATGTTCAGATAAGCAGTGAATGGAGTTATGAACATGTCTGACGATGATCTTGGAATCACCGTATACAATTAACTCTTTGATGCCCAAATCAATTGTTTTTTTCAAACCTTGTATTAAAGATTCATATTCCACCGTATTATTGGTACAATTAAATTCCATCCTACAAGATATACATGTTTTATTTCCCTAAGGGTCCACCAGTAGGCAACCAGCTCCTGCTCCTTCTTTAGATTTTGCACCATCAAAATAAAAAGCCCAGATAGAACTATGCACAATCACTTTGCTTTCTATAATATTCACAATATTTAAATTATCTACATCATTAATGGTTTCCTTGAATGAAGAGTTAGGAGAAACATATGTCACATTACTAATTTCATATTGTTGTTTGTTTTCAGAAAGGGCAGAATTTTCAGCTTTGAAATTACCAAATCCTAATTCATACATGTAATTCTCCATAATACAATCTGAAAATAAAATAGGTTCGCTAGGATCATGCAGTTCTGTGACAATATGTTTCATATATCTTTCTCTATTTATCTTTATCTGATTTGACTTTCCGTTCTTAGGTAACCATAATGTTGACCAGTCCGTGGCAAAGAAACCGTTCAGCTGTTGAGACCAATCCCTACTTAAAAACAACCCATATGCATTTGGAATATCTGCAACAACAATATCTATAATTTGATAAACCGACAGGTTACAAGCAATCCTGACTAAGACATCTTTCATTTCTCCCACAACCTTTACATTTGTCCTATCCAATTGAGTTATTTGAGAATTAGATGGAACATATTTTCCACTCAATTTCTTGCATACTAATAAAGGCATCACATTGGAGGATGCTCCGGAGTCTACCATGCAGTTATGAACATTCCTATTGAAAATTTCAAAGGTAAGTAAGAATGGAGGTGTGGTTGATTTAGAATTCTTACCTATAAGTGAGGTTTTTTCAGCCTTTGCTTTTCCTTTTTCAGTTGCTGTTGAATCATTATTAGAACTATTTGCAGCAACATTTTGTTTTGCATTAGGAATAATAGAACTCATGGCTGGATTTATAATATGACTATTAGGCATTGGGTAGATTTGAATAAGATCGTACATATTAATGTTTGCACGTGTCTTCTTTAAATATTCAATTATATCATATTGTAAATCTAATCTAGGAGCATTTTGAATAGGCTGGGTAACTTCGGTTGATTGAGTCTGCTTGCCGGGTTGAGCTTGTTTATTAGGTTGTGGATTATTGTTGTTATTATTTGTAGTAGAACTTGACGAAGCTCCAGGGGTATTTGCAAATGCCCTACTACGAGTATTATAAGCGTGTTGTCCTGTAGGCGGACTTTTATTCTCATACTCTTTCACAAGACTGTCCCAGAAATGACCGTTAACTTGTTGAGGTTCCTCTGATTCTTCATCATTTTCTGATTCCTCTTCTTCTTCGTTTTCAGTTATTTCTTGACTAGAAGGAGTTTCAGACAAATATAAAACAGCTCGAATTGTATTAAAAATCTCTTCGTTTGCTACTATGTCAGGTGGAGTATTTTCATTATTTGTATTTGGGTTTTGTCTAAACTGGTTTCTGAAATATCCCCTAGAAGGAGAAGCTTCAGAATTGGTTTTCTTTAACCCTACAACCTTGTTGGTTAATGTTCGAATAGTATTTTGCAGCTGTTCTATGTCAAATGCTTTGTTTTTTTTCTGAATTGAGCTTTTCAGTCTTCCTATGAGGAAAAGAATCATATTTCCCACTTCTATCTGGTTCATAGGACATAGAATCCTTTTCGACTTTAATGGCTTCCTCAAACGTTTCTACTAATGTTGTTTTTCCAGCTCTCTTAACGAACATCCCAGAATATTTTGGTAAAGCTGATGTATAATTTTCAATAATTATATCCTCGGGAGGTTGAAAAGCGATTGGGATTTTGTTTTTTAGTGTCAGAAACCTTTGATTGAAATCTTTGATTCTTTCTTTAGGCTCCATTTTAATCCTAGATAACTCTAGAGCTAAAAGAGCGGGTGTTTTATCTTCCCCAAATTTATCTAGAAAGGCTTTATTAAATTCCCCCCAGTTTGTGATTGATCCTTGTACTAATGAAAAATACCAGGTAGAAGCTCTTCCTTCGAAAGTTAGAGGAAACAATCGACAAACTACATCTTCATGCTGAACGTTCAAGGTTTGAAAAACCAACATGAATTTGTCAACATGCACCTCTGCAGGTTCTTTGTCATCTGGATTAAACTTAGGGAGGAGTTTATCTAAGTGTTTAGGCAAAGGATGCTGTATACCAGGGACTGCTACAGCAGCTGTTCTTAGCCAAGGGAGTTGTGGGTTTGGTGGATTAGGTGGAGTATTGCCTCCTCCTCCTACAGGTACATTTCCTGCCATTGGACTTCTTTCAGGCCTTGAAGAACTTCCTGAGTCGGATGGTCTTGGACTATCAGGTGGTGATTCAGGAGGAGAAGGTGGCTGATCAAAATCGCCTCCTGTAATTAGTCTTCTAGCAGTATTTGTTTGAGTAGTCTATCTTTGATGTCTTTCAACCTGATGGTGGGGAGTACTATCAGCTACTTCCAAATCTTGCGTAACTATGGTCAATTGTGGATTATGTCGATGCTGTCTAGGTAGACCATAATCTATTGGAGATATACCAAGCTGATTAGCGTATGCTCTTGTGAGAATATGTCTTGATTCTTCTAAAGTTTGAGTGCTTTGTGCAAGAGTAAAGGGAGAGGTGACAGGATCACGCTCAAGAATGTTCCTAACAGTTTCTAAAAATGGTGATCTACTGACTTCCGGAAGTTGTTGGCTGGTTGGAAATGTTTCATTAGTTTTACCTACCATTACTCATTAACAGGCCCTCCTTCTAGAATTATTTGTTGGCCGGTTTTTATGACCTGAGCCAATAATAAGGTTATGCCCACACAATCAGCTTAAAGCAGCGTCCGGTGTGTTTGGAATAGCAAAACCTCGCAGGTTATGGTACTGCTACCAGCTGATTTTTCTCTTAAGGAGAAATGAAAATCAGCAAAATCTAACCTATCTTAATGTTATTTCTACCTAAATGAATCCTATGATTAGTTTCAACTATCTAAATTGTCTTATAATTGCTTTCTTAAGGAAAGACTCCAATTGTTGAAGAGTTTTTCTAAATATAAAGACTGTTAAAATTATACTAAGAATTACACCAATCAATTAAACAGTTGTTAACTGAAATGTAGCAAAATAAAACTTAATCTGAACTATCTTAACTATCCTATCTATCCTATCTCAGCTGAGAGCGTATCTGGATACTATATTAATTATTAATTAATAAAAGATGAACAGAAAGATAAAAGAGTAAGATCTAAATGACAATATTTAAACTATACACATTAAACTATTCTGTTATAACATCACTTATCAGAGAAATTGAACATAAATAATTACTTCAATTTTCTGAAGTATATAATTAATTAATAACTAATCATCAACATAACTATTTGAATAAAAGATGATGTCTAGTATGAAATCACTGTAAAAATATAAATGATAGCTATTAGACAGAAATGTATATCCTTATAGTTTGAATTTATAGTAAAAATACTAATAAATTCAGTCATAATGATATATTAATTCAAACAGAATATTGAGTTGACAGAGTAAAAATTATAATTAAACACAAGTATAACAAAGCATACTGTATTAGTATTAAAATAGAAGATAATATACTGACATATAAAGTATATCCAAAACAATACCAGTAATGATATCAATCTGGAGATTTCCAGTTGCATCCCACATCCAAAGATTCAACTTTAGTTATGAAATAAAACCAGTAACAAAATATATCTCAAGCATTTTTCTTTTCAGTCACTCCCCTCTCTTTCTTCATCAAAATTCATAACTTATATAATACTATCAGTTGTTTTCGATTCAGTTTTCCCATCAATGCTACATGCCACATTATAGGGTTCCTATAATTATCCAAGAGAATCGAATCTCTTTTACAAAACACCTGTCACTATAATAATGAAAACGACTAGCCTGAATGTTTGCTGGTTTAAAGGTGCTTGGTAAATTCGTGGCCGTTGTTGAAACTCCAGCCTTCAATAAACAACCACGTCTCCCAACCAACATATAAACAACGTCCTGAAGCTTTGGAGAAGAGTGATGACATATCCACCTGTGTTTAAACAAACGAAGCATCTCATTAAAACTAATTAGAACATATATAACAAAATAAACTAAAATTTAAATGTATGCCTGTAAAATCTGCGATTTTACAGGAATGCATAACAAAATCTTTTATTACCTGTTCGACAGTGAATCAACCCATGAGAATAATCATCAAGTTTTACTTTGAAGATCGACTACTCTCCTAGCTTCAGCTAATTTATCTTTAAGCCTGATAATCTTTAACTTTTGTTTTTCAATTTGTTTAAGTAGATGCTGGTTCGTACCTATTATTGACTTTTTGGCCCTTCTATACTGGTTCTTTTTGTTATTCATCTCTTTCCACCTGCTAATCCATCTCAACAACTCATATCTGAATGTCCTATTTTCTTCTTCTATTAATGTTGCATTAGATTGACATAGTTTTAGTTCAATTTTTAATTCCGTAATCTTGGTCTGGTATGCCTTGTCCAGAACTCGCTGCAGAGTTTCTTCTTCATTTTTGCGACCTGAATTGGCTGCCTGAGGAGGATTATGGTTGTCAATGTTTTGATCAGATGACTGAGGACTGATAAAAGATGGTTCAGGGTCAGAAATGCAAGTGTCTATGCATGATGGAGCGACCTCAGCCTTACCCAATTTTGCACCATTATCTTTCATAAAGGTGGGATTATTTACATGAATAGTATCAGGGACCGATGATGGAACGTCGTTCTCAATATGGATGATTGCAGGATGAGTATCCTGTTGTTTAGCCATAGGAACCGAAATTGTAGGGACATGGTTCATACTTCTAGTAACCCTCCTTGAACACACAAGATTGTCCGACTCAAACCCTCCTTTATCGCAGCATACTTGAGCTAGATGATCTAGTTTACACATAGAATCTTTGCCACGTTTACGAGGACTAACTGGCTCGAATATATTTTTACACTCAACAATGTTAATAGTTTTGCTTTCGGTTAACCTTTCCTTTGTTTTTTCAGGGGTGCTATGACATCTATCAAATGAGGGCCGATTCAAGACTGCTTTAGAGCAACAGGGAACCATATTATCAACATCGTCACTACTGATACCAGCGTTTACGGGTAGATTGGCTTCTTCAAGCCTTTTACCCTCTGATTCAGTCTCAAGAACATTATTAACCTCAGGCTTAGTAGCTTTTCGTTTCTTACGAGTCTTTGGGGAAGGGTTCGGCCAGTATTGAGTTGGCCCCAAATGACATTCAACTAAAAATTCATCCCATGACTTACCCTTCAAGGACAGTTGATGTTGTAGTATGATTTTAACTAATCCATGGTGAAATAAACTTCTTTCAGGGTTATCAAAACCTTGAACTGCATGTGACATCTTTTTCAAACTTTGCCACAGATAAAATGGTAGATTAAGCCTACAGCCCTTTAATGCTAATAGGAGTCTTAAGTGGTAATAGTGTAAATGAGAGAAACGTCCATCGCAGGACACATACCTGACCAGAATTTCGTAGTAGGCTCGCCATTTAGGCTTCAGGAACTTGACAGGTACCCCTATCTTTAGTTTTGTATTATCTGGTAATGGTAGCAACAGAGATAAACACTTTTTCTTATTAACCTTACCACCCTTGAACCAGCGTTCTCCAACTTGCGGGAGCTTTGTTGCCTCTGCGATTTTGTCTTCATTAATGATGAACTTAAAACCCTCGATCTGCACAACGTCTTCTTTTAGATTTAAGGCAAATAGTTTGGTTACCTCTGCATTATGGCCATCAAAACACTTAAAGAACTGCCCCCAGCCAACTTTCTCAAATAGCAAGGCGACCTTCTCATCTGCTTCTACGAGCTCTGAACCTGAGATTTCGAAACGGTTCAACGGAGCCATAACCTCCTCAACACTATCCTGGTTTCGAGATGGACTGAATGGTGATGTGAAGAGGGAGGGGATAGGTATCCAAGTGTATGACATGATGTGCAAACTTCACATGCTTCGAAACTGACAGATATGAGATCTATGGACTTGGCCATTTTTAGCCAAACCTTAGCAATGATGAGTGCTATAGCCAACGTTCTGTTATGATAGATGCATGCTTAACCACGACTTAGCCACGACTAGCAGTAAAATTTAACCAAATCGACATGCCAGGGATCGTTTGATTGATGGATCGTAAAACAAAATATTGATTACACACAGTGGTCATAATGAGCACGTACATCATTACGAAGTGGAATGAATATCAACATTAAATCCTGATGATACGAATCATCAATATATTCACAGCTGTTAGTTAATTATAAGGTGTAAGCCACATCTCCATGCCAACGCAATGTTTTAAGTAGCAGGCGTTATTAATTTGACAGATGGATCTTGTAAACTCTGTCAATGAATGGTCTTCTCCAGTTTTAGTGTGAAAAGGTGGTAGTATTCAAGGCGATATAGGAATGAAATCATAAACCCTAATGTTTAGCATGTCAACTAGCTAATGACTTGATTTAATATTTATATCATGTATATACATAAAATTTCATAGATTTAGTTTTTAAATCTTTCCAAAATCCCATTGATTAATATCCGAAATTAAATTTGATAGGATACCAAGTGATAAAACCATAATATATGAAAAGTCTCATATGATTGTCATTTATTTACTAACTACGTATATACAATTTTTACAAAGTCATGGTAAGGCACTTCATGAAATATGAACTTTAGGTTTAAATAAGAGTTTTGATTTGATAAGTCACCTTTAGTTCTAGGAGTTTAGTTCTTCATAATACCTCATCCATATCAAGCTTAAAAAAAACTCGAAATGTGTTTTATTGATTTCCTTTTGGCATACTATCCTTTCAAGTTTCTTAAATCATATATAATCATATAACTTTAACTTAATGATCAAATTGATTATTTAAAAATTTATGAAACTGACTTATTTAACTGACAGCTGCTAATTGCCAAGTTTATAAACATGTTTTCATCAACTTCTAACATGTCATTTACTTTTCTTCAATTGAGAGTACCTTCAGAATCAAAGATTCTGAAGGTGCTCTTTTGATTCTGAAGGTGCTCTTTTATAATTTTTATTGGTAAACCATAAAATGAGCTGATCTCCCTTCATCTTAATGAGAAATGAAGGGGTTGTTGCTGACTGCCAACAGGTGGTCAACCTGATATCCATTGTAATCATCATATAAATACCTCTTTGGTTTTGAAGAAGAGGGGAGAAAAATGCTTTGTAAACTTTGTTTTAGTTTAATAAAAAGTCTATATTTCAGCTGTTGGTGATCATTCTCATTTCTCTGTTAATGATCAGTGATTGAGTAACATAGGAACGCATCCCATGATTGCTGAGAAGGTCCCCTCAACAACCAGAGGCTCTATTTGTGTGTATTCATCAGTTTCTTTTTATGTTTGTAGCTAAGTCATTTCGTTTTTTATATATCTATTACATTTTCCTGTAAGTCATTTCATTTCTGTAAGCAAGTAGTTTGTTTTCCTGTAGGTAATACTTTGTTGTTTATAACATATAATTTCCTGCATTTTATGCAATTTATGTCTTCAGAATTCATACGGCCGGCTATTCGCACCTTAATGCAGACTGTCGTTCAGCCTTTAATTCACACTTAGATAGAATTTTAATTCATTTTCAGAATTTTCAGTATTTTGTTTTTTTGCAGAAATAGTAAGTTAAGGTAGAGGTTAATTTTCCAGTATTCCACCGTGTTATGTAGCTAGTTGGGATTCGAATCCACCTCTAACAATTCATATTTAGTTCTATATTAACACATAGATTAATTATTTCAGTTTTAATGATGATAAAATCCATTTACATTTAACATATATTTTATTGTTCAAGTGAAACATAGTTCTGATTTGAATAGAAGGAACATAGTTTTATTTTTGTTTATGACTTAGATAGTTTATGAGTTACTTTCATTTGTTTTCATTCCTAAAACCTATATTAGCTTAAGCTTGTTTAAAATGTTGTAATATAATTTGTTGAATATTAGTTTGTCTCATTTTTGAAATAGGTTCAACATTTCATTTTCAGTTTTCATTTGAGTCCATAATCAGTCTTTCATTTTCAATTACACGGCATTTCATCATCTTAGGCTTTGTTAGTTTTATTTCTTCAAGTTATTTCATTTCAGCAGATGTAAAAGATTAGTACTTAGTTTCAAATTCAAGATTAATAGGTTCATTTATATTTTAAAGATGCATTGGTTTTCAGTATTTTAAAGTTTGAAAATAAAAGTTCACATAACCTAGTTTAGTGTAAGTTTACTTTTCAAGTTGTAAATTAGTTGCATTATCTTTTTATGATTGGTTAACATTCTTTAGTTTATGGTATAGTTTACTGAAGAGGTAGCATAGAAGTATTGTGTTTTTCTGTTATAGGTTTGCTTACAGGTTGAATATATTTCCAGTTATTGTTTTGAACTTAGTTTTTTATTTGATTATAAAACTTCAAGTTTAGTTTCCTTTGATTAGTTTACTATTTTGCAACGCATTTATTTACGCTTGGTTTTTAGAATAATATTTTCTTTGCTTTCTACAAATCTACAGTTACTTGTTTTGCTTTCTACGAATTTGCAATTAAATAATTCATTGCTTTCCATAACTCAGTTGCACTTGCACTCTTAGATAGGCATTTACTTATGAATACATAGAATAGTCTTCAATTCATAACATAGATAAGATAATTTGTTGCAAGTAGTTAGTTTTGTTTTCGTTGATTAAAATCACTTTCGAACCAAGCGACTGCTTTCTAGATTAGTATCTACAATTCCCTTCTATAGAATAGATTATCATAGCATTAGACTAGTTTGAATCTCATTTATTAATCAGTTTCCTGCATTTATAGAATAGATTAATATAACATTAGATTAGATTTGAAATTATAGTTACTTCTCAAGTTTTTAGTTAATTTCTTGTTTTCATAGATAGATTAAATTCTTGCATTTAAATTATGAAAGTCATGCATGTAGATTAAAATCATATAGTTGCATGTTAGTGCATTTGCATCTTTAGTTAGATTAGGTTAGTTCAAGCCTTCAATAGTGCACATATAGTGTTTGCATCTCACAAGCTCCCTTCCGGGGTTGACAATTAAGTGTTGAATTAGATAGTGCATATTTTACCCAAAATGGCTTGACATTCAGAAGGACGCTTCTATCAAGATTAGGAAAGCTATAATGGATGCTCTTGCATTGATGCCCCGTGATTTTGACAAAGATTTTATTTTGTATGAATTTGCTACTGATTTTTCTTATGCTACTGTGTTGACTCAGAAACATGCAGAGGATACAGAGATCCCTATCTCATTTATGAGGTCTACATTCAAAGGGGCCGAATTAAACTACACACAGATTGATAATCAAGCCTATGTTGTTTACGAATCTGTCAAAAATTTCAGGCCTTATCTGTTGAAATCTAAAACAAGGGTCATTGTCCCCTACGCAACCATAAGAAATGTTTTGGTTTAGAAGGAGTTAGGAGAGAAGCGAGCTCATTGGATGAATGCACTTCAGGAATATGATTTGGAGATTAATCCTGCCAATATTGTCAAAGGGAAAGGCTTATGTTTACCAGCAACCAAATCTAACTGTTAAGTTTTCATATGCTAGACTAGATTCAATAGTATTCAATTCAAAAATTACAGCAACATATCAAGAATCACTGATAGAAACACAATCACAAGATGAACACAACATTTATCTTGGGAAACCCTCAAGAGGAAGAAAACCCAGCAAACATTCCTCTGTATAAGATGTATAAAATACAACCCCAAAAACAGTTGTTCTCCTCCTTCTGCTCTCTCTCTCCTATGCGCTACACAAGTGAGTGAGTATGTGTTCAAATAAGAACCACAACTCCTCTATTTATACTAATTGTCAACTGACTTTTTTCACTAGACAAGTTGGCCCCAATAAATTGTCTGGGCCAACTTCACCTAGGAATTCTCAAAATAGTATATTATATTATTAATTGGCGTACTAAAGACCCGACACAAGAGGAGGCTTTACCTCATGGCTCTATGATGACAAAATACAAAGTAACACCTTGTCGGAGGAATAATAACATCTCCCTTGGGTTTCATCAGTAAAATACATTTAGAATATCCTTTAAAGTTACAATATTTCAAACTCTTCCTTAACGTGAAGGTTATTCTACTGAAAAATATTATCATATACTATAGGAGAACAAAGAGACAATTACAATAATACATTGAGGAGATACATCTATACGTCACGAGAAGTTTTTCACAATTAGTAACTTGGAAAAATTACTCTTCATCTTCTACATCACATGATCACTTGATCCTTTCTTTGTAGCAACGCATCAATCTTTCTATCCCTCATAGCAGCACTTCGATCTTCTAGATCCTTTGCAGTAGTACTTCAACCTTCAGATCCTTTTCAGCGGAACTTCGATCTTCTAATCCTTTGTAGTACTTTGATCATTTGCAGCAGCACTTTGATCTTCTCGATCCTTTGCAGTAGCACTTTGATATTCTGTAGTAGCCTTCTGATCTTCTCGATTCCTTTTAGCAGCACTTCGATCCTTTTGTAGCAGCACTTCGATCCTTTCGATCCTTCGTAGCAGAACTTTGATATTCTCAATCCTTTGCAACCGCACTTCGATCTACTTGACCCTTCGTTGTTGTACTTCGATCTACTTGATCCTTCGTTGTCACGCTACCTGCAGTACACATGATCTATTTGCGGGATGATCAATCCCGATCACTTTAGGACATAAGTCCAAGGATGATGCAATCCTCCATCAGCATGATCCATGAAATCAATCAACTGAATCGTCTACAAATGTAGATCTCGACCACACCCAGTGCCGACCCTATCATTTGTGAGGACTCATCGTAGACCATCCATACCACATAGGTTAGGACCACTCACAAGTGAGTGTTATACTACGGTATCTACAGTCACGTGTAGGTATGCTCTACCAAGTAAGAGTATTGTTTGTAGAGCATATCTCGACCGCATACACAATGTCGTCCCATCATAGAAGATCTATACCAAACAAGTTAGGACCACTCTCAAATGTGTGTTATACTACGTCGTCCATGAGGACTCATCATAGAGAATCCATACCACACAGGTTAGGACCACTCCCAAGCGATTGTTATTCTATGGCATCTACATATGAATGTAGGAATACTCTCCATACAAGAGTATCATTTGCATAGAAGATCTCGGCTACATACACAATATCAGTTCCGGTGTCTGTGAGGACTCATCGTAGAGCATCCAGACCACACAGGTTATGACCACTCCTGAGAAAGTGTTTAATGTACGGTATCCACAACTGAATGTGGGCACTCTCCATGAGAGTAACATCTTCCAGGGCCACCCTTAGCTAGTAAGGACTACTCTCATGAACAGAGTGTTATACCTGCCATCCTTGAGAGAGGATACTATTGTCTGTAAGTGAATGTGAGTACTCTCCATGCAAGAGTAGCATCTGCAGGGCCATCCTTAGCTAGTAAGGACCACTCTCATGAACATAGTGTTATACCTGCCATCCTTAAGAGAGGATACTATCTTCCACAAACAAATTTCAGACCATCATCACCGTCATCCATCATCGATGTCAGTCTTATCATTACTCCCCCTTTCCTGGGAAGTTTCCATATCATCAGCGTTCTCCCCCTTTGTCTGAAGAGGGTCCATGTTTTCGACCCGATCTTCCTTTTTCAAAGAGGGTCCATCATTTGTAGTCCCATCACTTCTCCTCCTTGCGAGGAAAGTCCTTCCGAACTACACCAAGCTTGTCGCGAAAATACTCGAACTTCATTCGAGATAGAGGCTTGGTCAGTATATCAGCAATTTGCTCATCGATACCCACATACTAGAGATTGATGGCTCCCTTTTGTACCATATCCCTTATATAGAAATATCGGATTTATATATGCTTTGATTTGTCGTGGAAAACCAGATTCTCTATCATCTTTATACAACTCTGGTTGTCAGAGAAAATTACTGTGGTGTCCACCTCCATGTCAAATATTCCTGACATCATCTTTCGAAGCCATATCGCTTCACAACAAGAAGAGCAAGCTGCAATATACCGTGCTTCAACTGTGTTGAGAGCAACACTGGACTGTTTCTTACTAAACCATGAGATCATGGCGAATCCTAGACAAGAACATATGCCTGATGTGCTTTTCTTATCTGCGACACTTTCTGCCCAATCTGAATCCGTATACCCATGCAAATTGTAGTCATGATTTCTTCCATAGTACAGTCCCAAATCAATCGTACCTTCTAGGTACCTCATCACATGATTTTCAACTATCACGTGAACCCGTCTAGGTTTAACTAGATACTGACTCAAGGTGTTCACAACAAAGCATATATTTGGCCTTGTGTTTGTCAGATATATTAATGACCCAATAATCTATCTATAGTGAGTCATGTCCACTAGCTTAGATGTCTCATCAGACAACAGCTTCAAGTTGGTGTCCATGGGTGTGGCCACTTCACAATCCAACATATCAATTTTTTTCAAGATTTCTACTGCATACTTTCCCTAATTCAGAAAGATTCCTTCTGGGCTTTGCCACACTTCCAGTCCTAGGAAATAATGCATCAATCCAAGATCTTTCATCTTGAATTCTTCAGCTAGATTCTTCTTGCAATCCTTGATCTGTTTTTCATTTCCAATCAGAAATAGATCATCCACATACAGCACTAGTATGACTGGTTCATCATCCATAATCTTCATATAAATATTAGTATCAGCTTTACTCTTGGTAAATCCCATGCTTATTAAGAAGCTATCTATTCTGCCATACCAAGCTCTAGGAGCTTGCTTTAGTCCATACAGATCCTTTTTCAAATTACATACATGAGTCGCTTTGTCTTCGACTTCAAAACTTTGTGGTTGTTCGATGTAAACCTCTTCCTCAATCACACCATTAAGGAAGGTTGTGTTTACATCCATTTGGTGTAAGTCCCACTACTCCCATCCACAACATGTTTTATCTTGTAGATCCATTTCGAAGAAACCACACTCTTGTTTTCTGGTTTGGGAACTATATCCCAAACATCATTCTTCATGATCGAATGATATTCTTCCATCATTGCTTCAACCCATTATTTATTCTGTGCAGCTTCCTCATAGTTGTTGGGTTCTTGGTCTACAAGATCACACATCAAAGCTAAATAAGTAGAATATGGCTTTGATCTTTTGTTGGTTCTTGTGGAGCCTTTTGGTGCTCCATATCTTTCTTCTTTGTGTATGATTTCTCTTACCCAAGTAAGTTTTCTCTTTCGAGAGATATCCATAGTAGGGGGCTCCTAAGGCTCTATCATGTCATGATCTTCTGATGCTACTATTTCAAGAGTTTGTTAAGCTTATGTCCTTTTGGGAGGTACATCTTCTTCATGTACTTCTTCAAGTTGACACCTTCTATATTTCTTAAGAGCTGCCTCTTCATTGAAGGTTACATCCCTACTAATATCGATATGCTAAAATCCTGAAATGTATATCCTGAAGGCTTTGGAGACCTCACAGTATCCTACAAATATTCCCTTCTTAGAAGGATCCAATTTGGTTCTCTTCTCTTTCGGAATATGTACATATACTGGATAACCAAATATCTTGAGATGGCTTATTTCAGGTTTCTTTCCGATATACACTTCTTCAGGAGTCTTGAATTCAAGAGCACTGTGAGATAATCTATTTTGAACATATATTGTTGTTCTTGCAGCTTCAGCCCATAGGTGCATAGGGAGGTCTTGGTCATGAATCATGGTCTTTACTGCTTCCATGATAGTTCTATTCTTTCTTTCTACAACACCATTTTGTTGGGGATTATAGGGAGTGGTTAATTCTCTCTTGATTCCTGCCTCCTTACAGAATGCTTCAAATTCCTTTGAAGTGTATTCTCCACCATTATCTGATCTCAGTGTCTTGATTCTCTTTTCTGACTAGTTCTCTATCAAGGCTTTGAATTCCTTGAATTTCTCGAACACTTCACTTTTATTCTTCAAAAAGTGTATCCAATCCTTTCTTGAATAATCATCAATAAATGTGACATAGTATTCATATCCACTTAAGGATATGGAGGGCATATGACCACATACATCAGAATGAATTAGTTCCAACGTACCTTTAGTCTTTGTGTCACTTTTCGAAAAGGGATTCTTGATGTTCTTCCTCTGTGCACATCCCTTGCAGGTTCCCTCATGTTCGATCTTTAGACCTGGTAACCCTGTTACCACCTTGCTCACATAGGGCAATGCTTTGTAGTTGATGTGAGCAAGTCTCCTATGCCACAATTCACTTGAGTTGGTAGTCTCATGGACAAGTGTTGTCTCTGGATGTCCTTTGAGCTTGTGCAGTGCTCCTCCTTCTTCTACAATGACTACAACATCTTCAAGTGTCTTACCCTTGGCCCACATGAGTACTTGTCCATCTATAAAAGCAACTCTATATCCTTTCTTGTCTAGAGCTGAGATGGAAAGTAGGTTGTTTTTCAAACCTGGTACATACAATACTTCCTTCATCTTCATGGAGGTCCCAGAGTCGAGCTTGTAGCTTCATTCACCAATACCTTTGATGGGATATTGATAGTCATCTCCCAATGATACCTTCTGGGAGGAGTTCTTCTCTTTAAGATTTGACAGAGTTGTCTTCTTTCCTATCATGTGCTTAGAGGAACCACTATAAATAAGCCATGTATCTTCTCCAGGTGTTACAGACCCAGAGAGTGCAGAGAATAACGCATATTCTTCTACATATTCACCTCTAGTTCTCTTTCGAGGTCTTTCTTCATTCTCGTCTTCAGCTAGATGAGCATGATGTCTTTTGTTGTTGTTGTTGTTGTTCTTCAATGATGGAAATTCTCTAGCAAGATGCCCTATCTTATGATAGTTGTAACACTGATACTTTGAGTAATCCTTCTTCTTCTTCCTTTTCTGGAATTTCTTTTTTGAAGGCTTATGATTACTCTTCTTGAAGTTTGATTGATTTCTTTCCTTAGTATGGGTAGCTAGAGCCTAATCATCTTATCTGAGAAGACATTCT
This sequence comes from Pseudotsuga menziesii, assembly GCA_001517045.1. Lineage (NCBI taxonomy): Eukaryota > Viridiplantae > Streptophyta > Pinopsida > Pinales > Pinaceae > Pseudotsuga > Pseudotsuga menziesii. The sequence continues at coordinate 177,327 of LPNX010237352.1, forward strand.
CTATTGGCTACTCTAGCTTCTTCTTGTATGCAGTCTTACCATGCTATGTCAAACATCATACTTTTTATTATGGCACACAGAGTTTGTATGAATGAGTCCCAAGGTCTAGTGAGTCCATTTAGAGCAGTCATAACCAATTCATCCTCATCAAGAGTATCTCCAATAGCACTTACCTTCTCTTTGAACTGGGAGATCCTTGTGAAGTAACCTTGAACAGATTCTCCTTTGCTCATCTTGGTGCCCTTCAATTGAGATCTTAGATTCATCTTTATGTTGATGTTCTTTCCTTCATACATTCTGGAAATTGCATCATACATTTTCTTAGGTGTTTTCTTGGATGACACTTGAGGGATCAAGTGATCCTTAACGGAATCAACAATGCTCCTCATTGCCTTGATTAGGTCTTGTTCATGCTTATATCCTTAGCTTCAGCTTCTTCAGGTTCTGCAATCTCTTTCTTGATATATTTCTCAAGACCATTCTCTCTCAGAATGAGGCCAATTCTATACTTCCAAGCCAGGAAGTTTTCTAGGCCTTCCAACTTGTCCTCAAGCTTAGTGCTTGGGGCCATCTTAACTAGTAAGTCACTCAAAAATGAAATTTATCAAAATGGGAGTTTGACCTTACCAGTAGATGTGCTTGGAGGAGGCAAGTTGGTTGATCCAACTGCTTTCTGTAGATCCCTAATCTTCCGTCCCCAAATCTTACTTGCAAAGTTGCAGCACTGCAGTTTTTTTGGTTCACTGCCAAACTAGGGTTTGGCTTTCCCAGAGATCTAGCCAACCAAAAACTTCAACCTAGGGCTCAATAGATGCACTCTAGGAGGGCCCAAATTTGTATTCAAGTAGATATTCAATCCTCCAACTTTTGCAGAAACCCTAATTGATTCCAGAGAGGGAGGAGGGAGAATTTCACCTTGTGAAAGTTGCTCTAATCAAGTTAGCTTTGATACCATGTTAAGTTTTCATATGATAGACTAGATTCAATAGTATTCAATTCAAAAATCACAGCAGCATATCAAGAATCACTGATAGAAACACAATCACAAGATGAACACAACATTTATCCTGGGAAACCCTCAAGGGGAAGAAAACCCAACAAAGACTCTCTGTATAAGATGTATAAAAGACAACCCCAAAAACAGTTGTTCTCCTCCTTTTGTTTTCTCTCTCTCTCTCTCCTATGCGCTACACAAGTGAGTGATTCTGTGTTCAAATAAGAACCACAGTTCCTTTATTTATACTAATTGTCAATTGAATTTTTTCACTAGACAAGTCGGCCCCAATAAACTGTCTAGGCCGAATTCACCTAGGAATACTCAAAACAATATATTATATTATTAATTGGGGTACTAAAGACCCGACACAAGAGGAGTGTAACATCGCGGTTTTGACCTTGTTTGCATTAAATGCATGTGATGTATATATGGTAATCAATTGTGGTGTGGAGCTAAAGGAAAAAAACCCCACCATCAATTTAACATTTTATGTTCTGACGATTAAAATCATTGCCGATGGTACATTCGTGCTAGCCGGCACATTATAGTTTGGCATCATGTAAATATGCATTTTTAATTAAAAATAAGCCCCAAACAGCTATGTCAATGCAACCATAATGAAAAGGGCATGATGTTCCTAAGGATAAGGAGGGGCAATATTTAACCTTTGGGTCCATTGGGGAAAAGCCAAGTGTCAATTGATAAACCCATTTAGCTGTCACCCACCTTTTGTCTTACTCACCTTTCCTTGTCTCCGTCAACTACCAAATTAAATCCTCTGATGTTAGTTGGGGTAGTTATTGCATGGACAGTGGTGTGTGGTAGGACTGTCAGTCCTTACCCAAATGCATACTCCACCAGGGATCACGTTCATCCTCACATGGGCAGGAGAAGAAGAGACCATGACCCCCATCCTTCCATTTTTTCACTCATGCAGAGAACTGGGAGAGCGGCCTTACCTTCACGATTTGTTGTGGTGGGTTCTCATTCACGATTTGGACTACTAAACATTTTCTCCTCACGCGCAAGTTTGGGGTTTTTCCTCACGTGGTCACTCAGTCCTCATGCATGCATACCACGACTGGTTCATTCTTCCTCTCCCAATTTTGATGAGTGAAATTTCCTTCACGTTGTGGGTTTGGGCATGTGAATTCACCTTCACGCAAGTTGTATTCCCTTCCTCACGCAGCTGAGAAATTGTTGCTAGTTTCCCCACAAATTTTGGGTTGTTGTGGGTTCTTGTTGAGTCGTTTTGGCCACGTTAGGGCCAAGAACGACTCTGGAATCGAATTGCTCATTCTGAGTTGTGTATTACCCAAGTTTCCATTCGGGTTTTGTTCTATGGTGTTTTCCTTTAAACCCCAGAGCTGTGAATTGTTGTGCTGGTGGTTTTGTTGTGTGTGCATCGGATATTGGTCTTTGTACTATGTAGGAGTGGAAAGGAGTCTGCTTGACAAACCTAGTGTTTTACAAGAGCCTCATAGACAAAGCTAGAGGGATGGCTCTCTTCTCTACACCCCATGAATAGCACTGGAAGGGAAGTCATGTCCTGAGGGACTATGCAATAGAGAAGGGAATGATTCCTTGTGTTGGGTGTGTGTGAATGTCTTAGGAGTCAAGCTAGTTCTGGTGTAGGCATCCTTAGCTCTTCAGTGAGCCCACTAGCTTAGCAGACAATGCTTCCATCTCCTAATAACCTGATAAACCCAATTTGTTGGCTTGGTTATGTGTTGTTGTGTATTCTTGGTCTGATAAACCCAACCGTGTTGGCTTGACTGAGTCTTGAAATATCTTTGGCTATGTGTGAGCCTGCTTAGTTTCCTTATTCCTTGTGGGAATAATGTCCAACTCGGGGGGTGGCAGTGTTGCTAAGAGATTAAGAGCACACTGGCCTATGGTTGGGTGGAACATTGCAACGACATAGCTGGTTGCGGGGCGTTTTTCTTCATAAGATAAGTATTCTTGTCTATTTCATCTATGTAATTGTATTTGATGTTTAATAAAAATGATTAACATGCCAAATGATTGAATGGAATGTAGTTTGCTTCCGCTGTATGATAAAAAATTATGCATCTATGCATGTTTTAGTTCAAATCATTTCAATTTGTATCATGTGTATGTTCATGGGGCTAGTTTCCCGAGTAGATAGCATCATCGATAGCGTCCTCTTCGCCGTTCGAAGGGTTGGGGATGTTTACAATGTAGTATCAGAGCACATGTTGCAGCATGGGCCTCAATGGGCCATGAAGAAGCAGTGACAGAGGCAAGGTTACCCTCTACCCAATAGAGGAAAATTGTGAAACATGGGGAGAATTTAAAAAAAAAATCTAAGTATGGAAAATATCGAAGGACTTGAGCTGAGTCCATCCGATACGTTGGATGACTTAAGATGAGTCCATCCGGTAAAGAAACCCAATAGAGAGAAATTTTGAAAATTTCCTAATTTTGAAATTTTACCGAAAGTCTTGGCTAGGAGGAGTCGAAGGTTTCGACTGGGAGGAGCCGAAAGTATCGGCTGGGAGGAGCTGAGGTGTCGGCAAGGCTCGTCGGAAGGGAGCTGAGGTCGGAGGGTCGGGGACGTTTACAGTGTGGTATCAGAGCACATGTTGCAACATGGGCCTCAATGGGCCATGAAGAAGCAGTGACAGAGGAAAGGTCACCCTCTTCCCAATAGAGGAAAAATGTGAAACATAGGGAGAATTTAAAAAAAAAATATAAGTATGGAAAATATCGGAGGACTTGAGCTGAGTCCATCCGATACGTCGGATGACTTAAGCTGAGTCCATCCGGTAAAGAAACCCAGCAAAGAGAAATTTTGAAAATTTCCTAATTTTGAAATTTTACCGAAAGTCTCGGCCAGGAGGAGCCGAAAGTATCAGCTGGGAGCAGCGAAAAGTCTCAGCTTGGTGGAGCCGAGGTGTCAGCAAGGCTCGTAGGAAGGGAGCCGAGATCAGAGGGTCGGGGACGTTTACAGTGTGGTATCAGAGCACACCTTGTAGCATGGGCCTCAATGGGCCAGGAAGAAGTAGTGACAGAGGCAAGGTTACCCTCTACCCAACAGAGAAAAAATGTGAAACATAGGGAGAATTTAAAAAAAAAATATAAGTATGGAAAATATCGGATGACTTGAGCTGAGTCCATCCGATACGTCAGATGACTTAAGCTAAGTCCATCCGGTAGAGAAACCCAGCAGAGAGAAATTTTGAAAATTTCCTAATTTTGAAATTTTACCGAAAGTCTCGGCTAGGTGGATCCAAATGTCTCAGCTGGGCGGAGCCGAAGGTTTCGGCTGGGAGGAGCCGAAGTTCTCGGCTAGGCGGAGCCGAGGTGTCAGCAAGGCTCACTATAAGGGAGTTGAGGTCAGAGGGTCAGGGACATTTACAGTGTGGTATCAGAGCACACGTTGCAGCATGGGCCTCAATGGGCCATGAAGAAGCAGTGACAAAGGCAAGGTTACCCTCTGCCCAACAGAGGGAAAATGTGAAACATAGGGAGAATTTAAAAAAAAATTCTAAGTATGGAAAATATCGGATGACTTGAGCTGATTCCATCCGATATCCGATACCTCGGATGACTTAAGTGGAGTCCATCTGGTAAAGAAACCTAGTAGAGAGAAATTTTGAAAATTTCCTAATTTTGAAATTTTACCGAAAGTCTCGGCTAGGTGGAGCTGAAGGTTTCGACTGGGAGGAACCGAAGGTCTCGGCTAGGTGGAGCTGAGGTGTCGGAAAGGCTCACCGGAAGGGAGCCGACACGACGGCAGAAAGAGGAAGATAAGAAGAAAAAACTTGCTCCCAACACGGCGGCAGAAAGAGGAAGATAAGAAGAAAAAATTCAAATGTTTTTCTAAGTATAGGAAGTCTCAGAAAACATTTTTCGATGGCTCTCAGGAGAAGCTCTCCGAGGCATCTCGGATAACTTTTCGATGTCTCTCGGAAGAATTTTTTCGATGCGCGTCGGAAGAGAAAAGACGATCGACCCGATATGTCATCCGAAGACAAATGAATATCGACCCGATATGGCATCAGAAGATAGATGAATATCGATTCGATGTGTGTCGGAAGACAAATGAAGATCGGTCCGCCGAGGTGTTGGAAAACTTGTCAACAGTGACCCAATACATTAGATGACTTGTTGGGAAGGGATCCGATCGGTTGGAAAAGTATGAGTTTTTCAGAAGAGAAGCAGCTTTTCAGTGAAATTTTTTAGTGGAAAAGCATGATTCCAGTGGGATTTAGAGGTGCTGAAAAGATGAAAAAGGGAAGCAATCTTATGCGCCAGATTGCGCGAAAATCAAAGATTTACAACAACAACAACAAAACGAGGGCGCTGCCCTCGACCCACCCTACAGTGGCGAAGCCACAAGAGGGCGAGCCCCCATTGACCACCATCGTCCCCCTGAGACAGTGGTTCTTTGAGAAAGAAAATTCTGTATTTTGGGCAAAGTTGTCATTGTATGATTTTCCCAGAGAAGGCAAGTAATTATGATTTGTATAAATGTTATGCAGCTAACAGTTGTGTTACTAACACGTTTTGTAGAATCATAGTCACCTTCAAGGGAAGTATTCCAGGTAGTGTGGTTCAGTAAAGTAAGTTGTGGTTCAACCATGAGAACCCATGATGGATATGATGCTCGGGACTCCAACGAGCGTGTGCGAGATGCCATGGGGGAAATGTCCGAGTTGGAAATGATGACATAGAGTCTAATGGAAGGAGAATTCAAGAGACACTGCCAGATATTACAGCCACCATGAGAAGCTTGATTAAATCTCAGGAAGAGCAACATCAGTTGAATGCTGCTATGTTGTAGAGTTTGAGAGGCTTGCAAAGAAAGATAGACTCTGGACAGGGTACAGTAAAACTATAAGGTAGTAAAAGAAGTACCAGGAGAAGAAGAAGGACTTCTAGTAGATCATCTGACTCAGAAGAATCCGGTGGGGATTCAATCTCTTCTTCTCACAAGAGCAAGAGAAAGAGGCGCCACAGGGATCACTCTCAAGATGAATTCAAGAAGGCTAAACTTCCTACGTTTGATGGTGAGGTAAAGACCAGACAAGAGGCTGAAGCTTGGCTTCTTGGGATAAAGAAGTACTTCCAAGTTCAAGATTATTTGGGAAACATGAAGGCAAGGGTTTCCATATTAAATCTGAATGGAAGGGCATCCATTTGGCGGGAGCACTTCAAGCAAGTAAAGACGATCAGTGAAAGGATACTTAAGTGGAAACAATTCAAGAAATATTTTAAACAAAAATACCTCTCTGACAGGTATTATGATGACAAAATTAAGGAGTTCCATGAGCTGAGATTGGGACAACAAAACATGGAAGAGTATGCCAATAAGTTCTTGGAACTATTGAGGTATGTCAGGTACATCAAAGATGAAAAAGTGAAGATCCATCATTTCCTGAGTGGATTGCCTCAGTCTTACAAAGACATAATTGAGTTTTATGAACCTAGAACTCTTGAAGAAGCCAAAAGGAAGGCTAAGTATTGATATGAGAAAATCAAATGTAAACCTGATTACCATAAGACATGGAAGGACTAAAGGAATGAGAATTATGACCAAAGGAAGAAAGGTTTCAAACCTTCTAACTTCAGGAATCAACAGAAGCAACTGTCACAAGCTGAGAAGAAGCTAGCCAAAGTGATGGGAGAAAAGCCTAAAGAGCCACAACAGAGCAGAGGACCACTCCAATGTTGGAAATGTGGAGGACCCCACATGCGCAGGAATTGTCCACTTGATAATGAAAGTGCAAGGCCAGCTTACAACATTCAAGAAGCAGAAACAGTGGGTCAAGTAGCAAGGGTCGTTTCTAGGATTTATGCATCATTGGAGGACCACCAGGCAGATCACCAGTCAACTATGGTTGAAGTTGCAGGTAAGATTGTTGAGCAATTTGTTTCTATTTTGATTGAACCTAGTTCTACTCATAGTTACATTACTCCTAGAGTAGTGGAGAATTGTGCTTTTAAGAAAGTAAAGCATAGAAAATCTCAGTTAGTTCAGCTAGCCATTGGAACTAAGAGAAAGGTTAGTAAGGTGGTAGAGAAATGTCCGTTGGTCATGAATGGATTGGTCACTTGTGTAGATATGAATGTTCTACCACTTGGTTCCTATGATGTTCTCATTGGAATGGATTGGTTAAAAGCTCACAGGGTAAAGCTTGAATGTTATAATAAGACTTTTGAATGCATGGATGAAGAAGGGAACAGAAAAGTTGTGAAATGCATTCCAAAGGTGATTTCAGTAATGCAAGTTTCATCAATGTAGTTGATGAAGTTCTGTAGGAAAGGTTGCTAGTTGTATGCAGCTCATATTTTGGAGGAAACAGAGGATGAAACTCCTAGGTTGGAGGACTTTCAGGTATTGCAGGAATTCAGGGATGAGTTCCCTGATGAGATTCCAGTGCTTCCTCCAAAGAGGAACATTGATTTCACAATTGAACTTGTTCCAGGAGCAGCACTAGTGTCCAAAAAACCCTACAGAATGAGTACACCAGAAATGCTGGAGTTGAAGATGCAACTGCAAGAGTTGTTGGAGAAGAAGTATATCAGGCCGAGTGTGTCTCATTGGGGATCACCAGTTCTGTTTGTAAATAAGAAATATGGTACACTCAGGTTGTGTATTGATTACAGAAAATTGAACAAGGTTACTGTGAAGAACAAATATCCTTTGCCTAAGATTGATGACCTCTTTGATCAAATGAGAGGAGAAAATGTATTTTCCAAGATTGACTTGAGATCTGGTTACCATCAAGTAAGAATCAAGGATGAAGACATTCATAAGACAACCTTGAGAACAAGGTATGGACATTATGAGTTTGTAATGGTACCATTTGGTCTCACAAATGCACTAGCTACATTTATGTGCCTTGTAAATAGTGTCTTTAGTAGGTATTTGGACAAGTTTGTTGTTTTTTTCCTTGATGACATTCTTATTTATTCTAAGAATGAGGAAGAGCATGAAAAACACTTGAGATTGACATTGCAATTGCTCAGGGAGCATCAGTTGTATGCAAAGTTGAGCAAGTGTAACTTCTATAGAGATAGAATTCAGTATTTGGGTCACATTATCTCAAAATAGGGTATCTCTGTGGACCCTGAAAATATTGAGGCCATTATGAATTGGCCTACTTCGAGGAATGTGACAGATGTAAGATCTTTTATGGGACTTGTAGGATATTACAGGAGATTCATTGAAGGATTCTCCAAGGTTGCACATGCCATCACTTCCTTGCAAAGGAAGGGTATAAAGTTTGAATGGACATCGAGGTGTGAATAAAGCTTCCAGCAGTTGAAGAATCTTCTCACCAGTGCACCAGTATTGAAAGTTGCAGACCCAGAGAAAGATTTTGTGGTGTGTACCGATGCATGCGAACAAGGACTAGGAAGAGTCGTTATGCAGGACAACCACGTGATATGTTATGAGTCAAGAAAGCTGAAGGAGCATGAGAAGAACTACACCACTCATGATCTAGAACTTGTAGCCATAGTACATGCTCTCAATATGTGGAGGCATTACTTGATGGGAAGAAGATTTGAGTTAACGACAGACCATTGTGGTCTAAAGTATTTATTTGATCAGCCTACTCTAAATGCTAGGCAAGCGAGATGGCTGAAGTTTTTATGTGAGTTTGATTTCGAAATCAAGCACATAAAAGGAAAAGAGAATAAGGTAGTTGATGCGCTCAGCAGGAAGGTGCAAGAAATGCATGTGGCATCTCTTAGTATTTTCCAATCAGATTTGAGGCAACAGATTGTTAGTCATACTGCTGAAGATGAAATGTATGTGCAGGTAAAAGACAAATTGCAGCAACAAAGTCTTGAAAAGAGGTATGAGGGTTATAAATTAGAAGAAGATGGACTTCTTACTTATAAAGGAAAAAATTATATTCCAAATGTAGCAAAGTTGAGGAGAGTCATTATGGATGAAATCCATTAAGCCCCATATTTTGGTCTCCCATGATATCAAAAGAAAATTGCTACTGCCACAAAGCAGTACTTTTGGCTAGGAATGAAAAAGGACATGGCTGAATATATTTCAAGATGCATGAAATGTCAGTAGGTAAAGGTTGAGCATCAAAATCCCACAGGTTTGTTGCAGCCTTTTCCAGTTCCAAGATGGAAATGGGAAGTTATTTCCATGGATTTTATTACAGAATTGCCGATGAATTGGAGACAGCATGATTCCATCATGGTTGTGGTCGACAAGTTGACAAAGGCAGCACATTTTATACCGGTTAAGTCTATGCATAAGACTGATGACATTGCAAAGATCTTCATGAAGGATATTTTCAAATTGCATGGATTGCCTAAGGCAATAGTCTCTGACAGAGATGTCAAGTTTACTTCCAATTTTTGGAAGGGGTTGTTTGTAGATTTGGGTACAAAGTTGAACTTCAACACTTCCTACCATCCTCATACTGATGGTCGGACAAAGAGAGTCAATCAAGTGCTTAAAGACATGCTTCGCATGTATGTGATGGACAAACCAACCAAGTGGGAAGATTACTTACACTTGGTAGAGTGATGAGTCCGTATGAAGCTTTGTATAAAGCATCCTTGGGGATGAGTCTATATGAAGCTTTGTATGGCAGAAGGTGTAGGACACCAGTGACTTGGGATAATCCAGTGAAAAGGGTTATGCTTGGTCCACAATTGCTCAAGGAAATGGAGCAGGAGGTTGTAAAGATTAGGCAGAATCTGAAAGTAGCCCATGACAGATAGAAAAGATATGCAGATAAGCATAGGGTGAACAGAGAGTTCAGTGTCAGGGATCATGTTTACCTCAGAGTGAGGGCAAAGAAGAGTTCCTTGAAGCTTGGAAGTTGTGCCAAGCTGTCACCTAGATATTGTGGGTCATTTGAAGTGCTTGAAAGAATAGAGCCAGTTGCATATAGACTTGCATTGCCTACTGGCACTAGAGCTCATAATGTTTTTCATGTCTCTTTGCTTAAGAAATATGTACATGATCCTAACCATGTGATAAATTGGGATGTGATTCAGGTGGAACCCAAGGGAGAGTTCTAAATCGAGCCAATGCTCATCCTTGATAGGAAGGTCACAATGCTTCGGAACCGATCCATAGGGAAGGTAAAAGGTGCAATGGGAGAACTACGGTCCTGAATAGGATGCCATGTGATTGGCACATCCATTTTTGTTCAATTCCGTGGAACACTGAGGCGGTACCAGTGTAGCATTTTGTTCAATTTTGTAAAGCACTGTGTAACACCCCGGTTGACCCCGTTTGCATTAAATGTATATGATGTATATATTAAATTTAATCGTGGTGTGGAGCTAAAGGAAAAATCCCCACCATCGATTTGGTTGTTTTATGTTTCGGCGATTGAAATCATTGTCGATGGTATATCGTGCTATCTGGCACATATTAATTCTGGCATCATGTAATTATGCATTTTAATTTAAATAAACCCCAACCATCTATGTCAATGAAACCATGATGAAAAGGGCATGATTTTCCTAAGGATAGGGAGGGAAATCATTAAACTTTGGGCTAATGGGGAAAATCCAAGAGTCAGCTGTTAAACCCATTGAGTTGTCACCCACCCTTTTGACTTATTCACCTTTCCCTTGTCTCACTCAGTCAACTACCACATTAAAACCTTTGTTGTTAGTTGGGCAGTTATTGCTGAGCAGTGGTGTGTGGCAGGGTTGTCAGTTCTTGCCCACACACACACTCCATCAGCAGACTCATTCACCCTCACGTGGGTAGGGAAAGCACCATGACCTCATTCTTCATTGTTTCCTCATGCAGAGAGCTGGGGAGTCGTTTTCTGGCCTTCACGATTTTCCTGTGGATGTTCCATTCACGTTTTGGGTTTTTGTGGGTTCTCATTTACGATTTGGGTTCCTGGACATTTTATAATCACGCTCAGGCTTGGAATTCACCTCCACGCGGATTGTTTTTTCTTCCTCACACAGCTGAGAAATCGTTGTTGGTTTCCCTACAATTTTGGTTTGATGTGGGTTCATTTTCGTTTTGGATTGTTGTGGGTTCTTATTGAGTCGTTTTGGCCACGATAGGGCCAAGAACGACTCAGGAATCGAATTTCTCAGTCAGGGTTGTGTATTACCTAAATTGTCACCTCGGTTGTTTTGTGGTGTTTGATTTTTCTTGCCTAGAGCTGTGAAATACTTGTTTGGTTGTGTGTATGCAGTGGTTGGTCTTTGGACTGTATTGGAGTGGGGATGAAGGCTTAGTATGCTTGATAAACCTAGTGTGTCTGGGAGCCACATAGACAGAGCTAGAGGGCTAGATTTCTTATCCACAACCCCTGAATAGCACTGGAAGGGAAGTTAGGGCCTGAGGGACTGTTTAGCAGAGAAGGGACCGATTCCTTGTGTTGGGTGTGTGTGGGTGTCCTAGAAGTCAGGCTAGTACTAGTGTAGGTGTCCTTAGCTCTTCAATGAGCCCACCAGCTTAGCATTCAGCTTTTTCCAGCTCCCTGATGGCTTGATAAACTCAACTGTGTTGACTTGGCTGATTTGTGTATCTTTGGCTATGTGTGAACCTGCTTAGTTCCTTATTCCTTTGGGAATCATGCCCAGCTCGAGGGTGGCAGTGTTGTTGAGAGACTAAGGAGCACACTGGCATATGGTTGGGTGGAACGTTGCAGCGACATAGCTGGTTGCGGGATGAATTCTTCATAAGATAAGTATTATTGACTATCTAATCTCTGCAAATTGTATTTTGTTGTTTAATGGAAATGATGAACATGGTAAATGCTTGAATGTATGGTTTTGCTTCCGCTGTATGGTAACAATGTATGCATGTTTTACTTCAAAGCATTTCAGCTTTTATGTGTGTATGTTCATGGGGTTAGTTTCTCAGATATATAATGGTATGGTAGCGTGCTCTTCGCCGGTCGGGGGGTCGAGGATGTTACACACTGAGGATAGTGCTATTGAAGAGGGAGGAAAATGTAACACCTCGGTTTTGATTCCGTTTCCATTAAATGCATGTGATGTATATATGATAATCAATCGTGGCATGGAGGTAAAGGAAAAATCCCCAACATCGATTTAACGTTTTATGTTTCGGCGATTAAAATCGTTGCCGATGGTACATTCGTGCTAGCCGACACATTATAATTTGGCATCATGTAAATATGCATTTTAATTAAAAATAAACCCCAACCAGCTATATCAATGCAACCATAATGAAAAGGGCATGATGTTCCTAAGGATAAGGAGGGGGAAATATTTAACCTTTGGGCCCGTTGGGGAAAATCCAAGTTTCAATTGATAAATCCATTTAGCTGTCACCCATCTTGTTATCACTCCAGGAATCTCCTCTAGGTTGCAGCTCGAGGATGCCTGGTCACTTAACTGTTTTTAATGGTTTTTCTAAATGGATCAAGTTAGATGACCTAAATGACCTCACACATTCAAGACATGCATAAAATTCAATCAAAAGATAAGGCTTCTAACTACCAATGTTCAGAGGTTTGATAATAGGGTGAACAGATAGAGAACTTACTATGCTGGAAGATTCATATATAAAGCAATTACATATAAATGGCTGGTCATAACAAGGAAAAATGTTTGCAATTCAACTCATCAGCATACAGATAGGGTGACAACTATCATATATTAAATAACATGAATAAACCTGAATTAGACATTCAAGCACAAGAACAGAGAATAAAATATATGGAAACTGAACATATAATAGCAAAAGAGCTTATATTAGATGATGAATAACATGAGAAGCTTGATGATAATAATGGTCTAAAGGTCCCCGAAGTTGAACCCTTTCTATAACATCAGTCTTAGGCTTTATAGCCTTTACACAAATATTCAGATCCTGAAAAATTGGATCTGAGTTACTAAAAACAGACAAAATAATTGTTTTTTGTAGAATTATATCAAAAAACCCTAATTTAACTACTAGTCTATCTAACTGTAAAACCCGTTCACTATTTGAACCCTTTGATGACTGCAGTGAGCACTGGGGATAAAGCTGTAACTAGTCCTCTACTAGATAAGTCATTGTTTGCTAAAACAAGTAGGGTTTGTGACCCTTTCTTCCTTGATGTAACTACAAAACTGGAGCATACCTTCTCTGATGGGGTTATTTAGTGCCTTTCATCTTTACACTTCATCCCTGAGCTAGTTATGTTCTCCCAAAACTGGTCTTTTGTGCCAAAATTTGATTATGTGCCTTTTTCTGCTTTCGGTGGTTAGGGAATCAAAATTTCGGGTTTGTTAGCTGCCGAAAGTGTTTCTTTCGGTGGCTAATGAACTGCTTTAGCGTCCGCCTAAGCCACTGAAAGCCATGTTTTTGCAAAATTTTAAGCAACATCCCAAATTACACTTTTCAGTTTTTTTGCTTACCTTCTGACCTTTCTTCAGCTTGCTCAACGTTTGGAAGATCAGCAACATCCTGGATTGATTCTGGATTATGAAGGTTTACTGCTGCTTCAGCTAGGGTTTCTAGTGCAAAATGAGTGCTAGGGTTTGGTCTGGAATTCTTCACCTGTAGCCTCAGAAGCCTGATCATCATGTACATCCTGGTGTTGTCCTTCATGTATCTTAGGTTTCTTCTTTTCAGCAAGATATGTACATTCCTCTCATCTCCAAGAAATAATTGTGCAACTCCTTATTCCTCTTATTCAACATGGCATTATTCATTTTTATCTCTCTTTCTAAAACTTCCAACTCATACACTTGTCTCAGCAACTGGTTTATTTTCTATGCCCTGGGCTTGCTGGAGGAAGCTTTTTCCACTGGTTCACCCTGATCTTTTGGTGTGGGTGATGGAAGTTCTTCATTTTCTACTACCACCCACTATGCTAGGTCAGCACCTTCCTCCCTTTCTTCTTCTGAATCTAAGTAGGGAAGTTTAGAATGTTTTCACTTTGTGTTGTGATTTCCTTGCCCTTTTCACTGAAGTCTAGGTTTATTTTAGCTTGCTTGGTTTTAGAAGGGGAAGGAGGTTGATCTACGGTTGCTGATGTAATAGCCCTTCTTTTTCTCTTTCCACTCCTGAGGGTGGTGGATTTCTTCGAATGAGACTTTCCCTTCTCTTCTAGTTGTAGGCCTGTTTCAAAACCATTCCAAAACAAAAAATGCGTCCATGCCATATTTCTCTTCCTCAGCAATTCTTGGATAAGGAGTTGTATAAGGCCATGGTGAGACAATCTTCCAGCAATCTTAGTTGGCTGAGCCTTCACCTAGTGTGCCATTTTTGCCAGGCTCATATGTAAGTAGAAAGGTAAATTTAGAGGGCTCTTTCCTGTAAAATGGTTCATTAGTTTGAAATAATATATCATTGTCCTATTGTATCTACCTTCACAAGTTATATATACCACAATGGATTTCAGTAATTGCTGCCACCTCTCTTCTAGCCAGGTGGATGGAACACTTTTATTCCACACCACCTCTCTATGTTCGGGCTTTAAATAGGATTTGAACTCCACATTTTTAGTAATGGTGGTTTTAAACCACTTCTCCCCAGTTCTTGGAAGTTCAGTCACCTCCGCAATTAGGGTTTCATCCACTATGAAATACTCCTTTCTTATCAGTGCCTTGGATCCATCGAAAGAGAGGGCAAATGCTTCAGCAACCAGCTGGTGTGAACCTTAAATTTTCTCACAAAATTTGTAGCAGCTTGCATCTTTGAAGAACTGGCAGACTTCTAGATGTGATTCTAGGTAGTTGATGTCTCCTAGTTCTTTTCTGAGAGTAGGCCCTCCTTTATTCATTTATGAATTGTGCTCCTGAGTGCCTACAAAAATCAAATTCAAATTTTGTGGAAGAAGTTAGAAGGCTGATTTTCAGAGGTGTCCTCAAGTAATAATGTTACAGAGAGAAATTCCTATGGCTTGGGGTACCACAATAGATAGCTTGACTCCAGAAATCAATCATTTCCAATATGCAAGAGAAATCAAATATCTAACACTAAAGGATCAAAACTCGTACCTTATTCCAGGCAGTTGAAGTAGATCCCCATTGAGCTTTCCAACTCCAGCTTGAATTCATAAATTACTTCCTCAACAATCAGTAAACAAGACAAGCATGCTATATATATATATATATATATATTGATGTTAGATCTACTCTAGCATATATAATCAACAACGTATAAGCATTTGAAATCATCCATGGATAAAATATTCATTCAAACATACATTATTGGACAGGAAAAGATATTTCTATTAATATAAAATCAGAGATTACAATGAATACAACCTCTGTCAGCACGTTTGCGAATCGGAGAAACTGAATCCCCTACTTGGGCCTCCACCACCTCAATCCTCCATCTCTCGATAGCAAGCTCACAAGCAAAAGACAAACTTGGGAAGAACACCAAAGTGCTCAAAGGGACAAAGGGATGCAGACTCAAGCATAAGTTTCAGCAACAATGGACTATAGTTTCTTTGCTCTCAATCCTCACATGTTCTTCAATGTATCCAAAGGGTTCCTTATATAGCTCTTCAATGGGGCAATGAAGGGTCGAATCCAAGCGATCTCAAGGCATATGGAATTCCAAGAGACAAATGAGTCGGATCCATGTCAAGGAAAACTCCAAAAGAATTTGGCCTTTTGCACACATCCCGATATACGCGGTTTAGGGGTCAAACCTGCGTATATACGCAAGAAAGGGTTTAAAAGTCGCGTATAGCAATTTAAGCATGTTTTTAGGGATGATCTTGGAAACATCAAAGGTATAAAAAGGTCCATGGGGTCCAAAGAGTCTGCAAAGGGACAGGGGAAGGCCATACACGTGTGATTCACCAGGTGTGGTAAAATCAGCTATAACAGATGCCCCCTAATGTGTGAGGTCAGAGGGGTCATATGATGGCCGAAATACATTATAAGTCCATTCCAGAAGTGGAGTGATGAAGAACCCAGTGGAATACCAACCACCCAATCAGCATAGTACAATGATACAACTCTGCATATAACTGCAAATACATATAGCAGTCCCGAATACATAAGAGTACAATGGCCATGAATAGGCATGATACAAAATATGACATGTGTGGTCATCGCCACGTACAATATACATAGATCAGAATCTCCATGAGGAAGATATACAAAGGATCATGATCTCCATGAAATTTGAAGATATATAACAGATCAAGATCTCCATAATGGCTGGAAATGTCTGACATACACTGGAATCAAGTCATGAGAGCTGAAATCTCATGAACACTGGCACGATCAAGGAGGTAGCATATAAGAGATTCCACCAATCTGGAAGGTCTTCTACACAAACCACTACGATTACATGTCCTACTATGTGAATAGAGGTTTCAAGGTCGAACATAGTAGTCCATTGTCTGATTACCGGTCATCGATGTATACCGCTAATAGACGCAAGATCACCCACCGATAATGATAATGAGAATCAAGGTACTAGAGTGCAAACTAACAACTGTGAATAAATGTGTTGAGGTCAAACACTTGAGAGAATCCATCGATCAGGGGACATTGATGTATTCCCAAAGAACTGTCGATGGCGAGAGAACCTGCCACTGATAATTGCAAGTCTCAAGGCACTCAAAAATGACTCTGGATTCCAATCCCAGAATAAATGATCTGAAGTCGATGGGATGAAATCCGCTGGAAGGAGGGCATTAAGGCATGTTAAATTTTCATATGCTTAACTAAGACATCAGTATTTCATTTCATTTTCATAACAAAATCATATAAACAGGATCACTGAAAGATAGACAAGCACAACCATACAAAAAAAACACAAATATTTATCCTGGGAAACCCAGCAAAAGCTTCCTCAATATAGATGTCCCCAAAAAGATAAAAGATAAAACCAGCAAGGAGATCAAATCCTGATCCTCCTCCTTCTCCAGCTACTTCTCTTCTCCACTAATGCGCTACACAAGTGAGAGAGAGTGTTCAAATGAGGAGAGCTACACCTCTATTTATATTCATCCGTTCACTTCAATTAACTCATCCGACATGTAGGCTCGAGTTGATCATGTAGGCTCGAGTTACACATGTAGGCTCAAGTAACCACACTGGGGTGCTAATGAACCACCTTTACAATTAGAGGGGACAACCTCATGACTCTTATTAGTTCTTCCAATTAGAAGCATCGGGGTATAAGATAATACAAGTGGTTCTCCCGGTAGGACCATCGGGGACCACAAAAGATACATATAGAATATTCTTCGAAGTTACAAT
>LPNX010237352.1:197508-257297 GCA_001517045.1 Pseudotsuga menziesii
CTAGTCTGAGAATTATATCCCATACATCATTCTTAATTATTGATTGATATTCTTCAGTCATTGCTTCTACCCATTCTTTCTTCTGGACCGCTTCTTCAAAGTTTGTAGGTTCTTGATCTACAAGATCACACATTAAGGCTACATAGTTGAAGAAGGTCTTAGGTTTCTTTATTTCCCTTGTGGAGCCTTCAAGGGCTCCATACCTTTCTTCTTCTCATATAATTTCTCTTGTCCAAGCAGGCTTTCTCTTTCTTGTTATTTTCATTATGGGAGGTTCTTGAGGTTCTGCTATGTCATGTTCTTCAGGAGCTTCATCTTCAGGGAGACATGTAGATTCTTTATTTCTGGGAGATGTCTCTTCTTCATACACTTCTTCATGTTGGCATTTCCTAGATCTCTTGAGGGCTGCTTCTTCATCAAATGTCACATCTCGATTGATTTCCATGTGATGGAATCCAGGAATGTATATTCTGAATGCTTTGGATACCTCACCGTATCCAACAAATATCCCCTTCTTTCCGGATGGATCTAATTTGGTTCTTTTCTCTTTTGGTATATGAATATATACTGGACAACCAAATATCTTGAGGTGACTTACCTCAGGCTTATTTCCTATGAATACCTCTTCTGGAGTCTTGAACCCAAGAGCACTGTGGGATATTTTATTCTGTACATACACAGTTGTTCTTGCCGCTTCTGCCCATAGATGCATTGGAATATCTTGATCATAAATCATTGTCTTTACTGCCTCCATGATGGTTCTGTTCTTTCTTTCCGCAACCACATTCTGTTGAGGATTGTAGGGAGTGGTTAGTTCCCTTTTGATTCCGGAGTCTTTGCAAAAGGCTTCAAACTCTTTTGAGGTATACTCTCCACCATTGTCCAATTGGAGTGTCTTTATTTTCTTATCTGAGAGATTCTCTATTAAGGCTTTGAACTCCTTGAATTTTTCAAACACTTCACTCTTTGCTTTCAGGAAGTATATCCAAGTCTTTCTTGAAAAGTCATCAATAAATGTGATATAATATTCAAAGCCACTTAAAGATGTAGAAGACATTGGACCACATACATCTGAATGAATCAATTCCAACGTACCTTTTGTCTTTGTTTCACTTTTCGGAAATGGATTCTTGATGTTCTTTCTCATTACACATCATTTGCAAATGCCTTCATGCTTGATCTTCATGTCTGGTAATCCTGTCACTACTTTGTTCACATGAGGTAGAGCCTTGTAATTGATATGGGCAATCCTTCTATGCCATAGTTCACTAGGGTCAGTGGATTCATGCACTAAGGATGTTTTTGAGTGCCCCTTTAGTTTATACAAGCCTCCTTCTTCTTCACCAATAATGATTGCATCTTCAATATTCTTTCATTTGGGCCACATGACTACTTGGCCATCTACGAAAGCAACTCTGAAACCTTTCTTATCTAAATCTGAGATAGAAAGTAAATTCTTCTTTAGACCAGGTACATATAATACATCCTTCATTTTTAGGGGATTACCTAAATCAAGTTTGTAGCTTGCTTCACCAACACCTTTGATCGGATATTGATAGTCATCTCCTAAGGATACCTTCTGAGGAGAGCTCTTTTCTTCAAGTTTGGATAGAGTTTTCTTTTGTCCCATCATGTGCTTTGAAGCACCACTATCAATAAGCCAGGTGTCTTCTCCAGGAGTTACAGATCCAGAGAGTGCAGAGAATAGCACATACTCTTCTGCATCTTCTTCTCTTGGTTGTTTTCTTGGGGGACCTTCTTCTTCTTCTTCTTCTTCTTCTTCTTCATCTGCTAGATGGGCATGGTGCCTTTTGTTGTTGTTGATCCTCTTTCTATATTCTTGCCCCTTTTTAGGACAATTTCGGGCAATGTGTCCTATCCTGTTACAATTAAAACATTCAAAATCAGAATAGTCTTTTAAGGAAGGATTTTCTCTTACCCTTTGGATTCTTCTGGGAGGATGAGACTCGAAATTTCTTCTCTTGAAGTTTGATTGGCCTCTTCGTCTTTTAGTGTGAGTGGCTAGGGCTTGATCATCTGCTTTTAGTAAGGCTTCTCTATTTTCCACTCTAGTCTCCTCTTGAATGCAATCTTCCCATACAATATCAAACTTCATGCTTTTTTTTCTGGCACACATCATCTGAATAAAAGACTCCCAGGGTCTAGTGAGACCATTGAGACCAGTCATGACCATTTCATCTTCATCAAGATTATCTCCAATAGATTCTAGTTGCTCTTTGATCTGGGAAACCCTTGAAAAGTAGTCTTGGATGGATTCTCCATGACTCATTTTGATGCTCTTCAGTTGAGCTCTTAGATTCATCTTCCTGTTGATGTTTCTTCCCTCAAACATTCTGGAAAGGGCATCATACATTTCTTTTGGAGTCTTCTTGGATGACACTTGAGGAATCAAGTGATCCTTAATGGACAGCGATAATTCTTTGTGCCCTAATCATATCCTTTCTGTGCTTCTCCTTGGCTTCAGCTTCTTCAGGTTCTGACACTTCTTCTTTGACATACTTATCAAGATCATTCTCTTGGAGAATGAGACCAATCCTGTATTTCCATGCTCGAAAATTCTCTATGCCTTCTAGCTTGTCTTCAAGCTTAGTGCTTGAAGTCATCTTGCTAGAAAATTACAAAAAAAAATTAAAACTTTGTGGAATGAGAAACTGACCTTACCAGGAGATGTGCTTGAATGAGGTGAGTTGACTGATGTACTTGGATTCTAGAAATCTCAATCTTTCAAATCAGACGATTCAGCGTCTGCAGAAATTCCTGTCACTGTTTCTGTGATATCTTTGCAATTGCTGCCCCTCTGTGTCTGAAATTTTGCATTGAGGTAACCTCGTATGTCCCTGATTCAACACCACAGGTTTCATCAAAATAGGTTTCACCAATTTGTATTTATGATCATTTTCCCATGGTGACCTGTTACAGGACTTTTCAGAACATCAAAGTTGTACGGCTTGCCACGTGTCACTATTTCATCTTCTGGTTCTGAAATTTGGACCACAGAAAGTACAGTCCGTGATTTTTCTAGAACATCTTCAGCAATTCCATTTGGATCTATGTAACCCAAGCTACAGCAGTTCTCCCCAGGTGTCCTGTTTATCGATGAATTCTGGAAGAGGCTAGAACCCTAACTTGGAGGGATCATATCTCCAAGAATATAGCGAATTTGATGTTGAATTTTGGACATAGTGTACATCAGGATTTTATCTTGAGTCTCTGCAAGTTTTAGCTCTTGAGCCGTCGCCAATATCGGAATATAGCGAAAGTACCAAAACTTAGCAGTTTTAGTATTTAGGGTTTTTCTAGCTCGAGGTCAAATTAAGGTTTGACTTTCCCGAAGTTTCACCCAACCAAAAATCTTGATCCAGGTCTCTAAACTTCAATTTTGATGAGGAGAGAAATCCTATGCTGGGCTCACTCAAAAATTCCTCTTCTGCAAGAAGCCCTAATTTCTCGCACCGAAAATTGAAAATGCTCAGAATCGAATTCTGCTTCAACAGAAAGATGCGCCCTTCAATGGAGAGTCAGCCTAGCATTCTTTTGCTGATCGATTGTGGAGAGAGAACCAAAAAGTAAGAAGCCCTAGCTTCTGTAGCGGCACAATGTCTTCTTTCAGGGTGGCTCTGATACCATGTTAAATTTTCATATGCTTAACTAAGACATCAGTATTTCATTTCATTTTCATAACAAAAGCATATAAACAGGATCACTGAAAGATAGACAAGCACAACCATACAAAAGGAACACAAATATTTATCCTGGGAAAACCCTAAAGGGAAAAACCCAGCAAAAGCTTCCTCAATATAGATGTCCCCAAAAAGATAAAAGATAAAACCAGCAAGGAGATCAAACCCTGATCCTCCTCCTTCTCCAGCTACTTCTCTTCTCCACTAATGCGCTACACAAGTGAGATTGTGTGTTCAAATGAGGAGAGCTACACCTCTATTTATATTCATCCGTTCACTTCAATTAACTCATCCAACATGTGGGCTCGAGTTACACATGTAGGCTCAAGTAACCACACTGGGGTGCTACTGACCCACCTTTACAATTAGAGGGGACAACCTCATGACTCTTATTAGTTCTTCCGATTAGAAGCATCGGGGTACAAGATAATACAAGTGGTTCTCCCAGTAGGACCATCGGAGACCACAAAAGATACATATAGAATATTCTTCGAAGTTACAATATTTCAACAAGGCATCGCCCATCATCCAACACAAGGTACTCAGCAAAGCTGTATAATGTGGAAGGACTCGATCATAAGGTGCATGAACCAGTAACTGTACCGGGAATGGCCGACATGAAAAGTCAAGATAACTGAGGGATGGCCGACTCATATTTCAACTTCCTTCGAACAAGGGCATGACGGCAAATGGTGACTAAATGTAGGCAGCATAGACTTGATATACAAAACTGGGAGATCTCTGTGACACAGGAGGCATCAACAGAGGCTCCATAGGGACTGGAAACTTAACCAGTTGGTGGAGATAAACGAGTATAGCTCCTAAAGTCAAATTATAAACCCAACCAATGGATGTGATATACAGTGCTCTGTTCGAAGGCGACATGACTCGGCAGCTGCCAAAGATAACATCTTTCCTTGTCCAACTTTTTGGTTTTTAAATTTTTTTTTGGACTTTTTCAAGTATTTAAAAAGCTTGAAAAAGAATAAAATTGCTTTATAGTTACAGACTAGGAGAAGACGAGTGTCATATGGGCAAACAAACTAGTTCCAAGCAGTGGAACATACCTATGCTCAATGCAAGGATACATGTGTAGGATAGCGACACTCGGGGGAAAGTCCCCTCCTGGTAAAATAGGGAATCAAGCTGCAAAGGATATAAAAGATGGCTCTGCATGGCTAGACATGAGACAAGCTCGGGATATATGGTTGAAACTCAAAGTTAGGGAAGCCGACATAAGGCTCAAGAAGGCAGGAAAAGCTCATGATAATACAATTACAACTTGACATAAGGGAGTCCCGAGGGAAATAGGTCAGCAAAAGATCAAGAGAAGTATGCGGCTCTTGTGAAATGTCATGGAAATACTATACAACAGACTCTCACACCCTAAGGGACAAAATGTCAGCATGGGAACCAAATGCAAATAAGGCGCTAACTAGGGTACCCATGTAAGGTCAAGCTCTACCATTCACATCATGCCACTTCTAAAACAGCAAGACGGTTCCGTGACATAATAGAATGGGTTCGTACCTAAGGCTATAATGAAACGGTCATAAGGTCATGCAAAATGCAAACGGGGGTGAACCTAACCTATATGCCAGTTTAAACATCATACCTGTAACAGGCACGAACAGGTCAAGGTAATGGTCGAAACGACGCTCAGAATGGTCTTCTACATCATAAATTAGTCCAAAAACGGTCCAAAAGGATTAGAAATAGTCCAAACTATAGAAAATGGGGTAAAAATTTTCAAAAAATTGAAAATTTTCTATAAATAGTAAAAAATTCAAAACATTATATAACATTTGAAATTTTTACCCAATTGAGCTCAAAACTTCAACAGCGAATTCCAGGAGATCCAGCCGACGGAATCCACTCCCGTTTTTTCCAGGTACTTACCCATGCCCTGCTCTTTCCTTTTCATGAAAATTTTATCAATTTCCATGGGGCATTTAGGATTCTAGGCCAATCTAAGATGCACGCCTCGGCCCACGCGAAAATCAAGGATTTTTCCGCGTATAAGGCTGGATATACGTGGAAAAAGACCTCAAAGTCGCGTACATACGCGGTTGTTTAGCAAACAGTCGCGTATGCGGCCGCGTTCAATGTTTTTCAAGTGTTCTAATGGATCAAACTTAAATTTTATGTGCAGGATGGTCCTAGAATGGAGAGAATGTGAGCACGGTGATGTAGAAGGGGCAGTAAAGGCAGATCTAATGGCTCAACAAGCTTTGCAGTCATGCGGGCTCTACAAGTTTTGGTGTCTTGGTGGTATACGGGCCAAACCAAGACTACTGTAGATGCTAGTAGACTACTAGGATCCAGACTCAGAGTCATTCCAGATAGACGGGATGTCCCTCACCATAGAAGTGGAGGACATATACTTTATTACTGGAGTTTCCCGACGGGGGGAAGTGGTGAACTTGCACTCTCGCGGGCCTAGAGGTGGCTTGACTATAGATGAGTACATAGCAGTGTACTGTTATCCGGACACGGAGAAGGTGGGGAGTCAGATCCCAACTAACTCCATACAGTTGCTAGGCCTAAAGGCCATTCTTCTTACACTGGGTAGGTTAGCGGTGGTAGCCTCACTCCACCAGGCCTCGCGGCCATTGATGTTCTATGTCGTGGAGTGCATGAGGCCTACAGTTTATAACTGGAGTACGACATTATTGAGCAACATGAAACAACAGCTCAGCGACTGCAAGATGGGCAGGGTGCAAAACTTCGGTTTCAGCAGCATACTGAGCACGTTCTTCTTTGAGCGTGTTCTGGGATTGAGTCCTAGAGTTGATGTTCCTCTACATGGGGTACGAGATCCGGCCCAACGGTGTTGGGCAAATGCTATGTGCAGAATAGGTGGAGGTAGGGTGTCCAACCCCTATCCAACTAATTTCTTTCCATGGTGGCAAAGACAGATAGTTGTCATCAATGATTACCCCTATGCGGGGATAGATTTTCGGGGAGACCCCGACATGCCGCTACCACCAGGATCGGCATACGGTGACATTGGTAATGAACCTCGACCTTCTTTTAAAATTTTTGAGTTATTTAATTTTTTTTGTGTTTTCTGATTATGTGGAATCAAAATACAAGTTTTTGGGTGACAACACATAGTGACATCCTATCATATGCATGCAGATGCAGGACCACGGTGGCCTGAAGGCTTCCCTCGTCATAGATGGAGGCGAAGAAGGGATGACATTACGGGTGTGGATGCGGAGTGAATGCTCCAAAGCATTCATACCAACTTCGTGAGGCTGACACATAGAATACCCATGGCACAAATCGAGGACTTTCCTGAGGCCATGCAACGCCAGGTGGTGGGTGTACCACGAGCATAGGTGTGGTTATTTCAATGGCTAGCTAGAGCCGTGGTGACATTCCACGATCACAACCCCCCTCCTCCTCCACAGGCTTAGATACCTGGAAGTGATACATTTTGTACTACCGTGTATTTATATTTTGGTGTCTCGAGAGCCCCATTTTTCTATTATGACACTATGTATTACCACATTTTGGATGTCTATAAAAACTTTTATGATGATCGATTTATTTATTTACATGTGTAAAAATTTATGTTTGTGATGAGCTTATTGTCTATGAAACAAATGCCAATCTAACACATAGTTAGCATATGAGTTAGCAACTTGATTATTAATTCTTGGAACATGTATGTATGTTATATTGTCAAATTGTCGTTCTAACAATCTCACACGTAAGAATCTTCTTAATAATGTCGGATTCCTGACATGGTACAAACCATTAAGCTGTGACACTACTAACTCCGAATCAAGACGTACCTCAAGAGAGAGAACACATTGTGAAATGGCATCCCATAGAAGCTCGATAACGGCACTATACTCAGTAACATTGTTCGAAGAGGGCCGTAAACATACGCCTCCTGAAAACAATACCTGACCCGTAGGAGTATAGATCACCCAAGCAGCAGAGGCTGAGTGTTGAGTGTGACGGCTTGCTCCATCTGCATATCCTATGAATATGGAAGATTCCGTTGACATATGCCAAAAGAAACAGAAACTAATCACAAACCCGATCACCATAAGAAAAGACCTACCTATACAAAACTATACAATAATATACAATAGTCAGCCTTGGCTGAAAATCATGCATAGTACTTTTTAAGATAGAGCCCTTTTCTAGGCTCCACCAAGGTTGTTCCCTCATAATCCATTAACTCATAAGCGACCTTCTCTAATACACGTTTAACGACATAAGGACCACGCCACATGGGGTTAAAATTTCCTGCCCCCAAGGGTTCTTTCGGTCGATCCCACAAAAGGACCAAATCTCCCTCACTAAACCTCCTTGGGCGGACAGACTTATCATACTGGACCTTAACATGACGCTTATTCACTTCTAGAGCCACCAAGGCATCTCGGCGTTGTTCATCAAGTTGCTCTAAGTGGACCAAACGCTCCTCCAATGAGGAAATGTCTAGTAAGAGCTCTATGGCTAGCTTCAAAGAAGGAATCTCGCACTCAACCGGCAATACCGACTCCACTCTATGTATAAGCTGATATGGAGAAAAACCCGTGGCAGTCTTAACAGCGGTTCTATAAGTCCACAAAGCAGGATATAACATAATGTGTCAATTCGTCTTGCTTTGTACGATGGTTCGTTGGAGAATGGATTTGAGTGATTTGTTCACTGCTTCAACCTGTCCATTTGCTTGAGGGTAGTAAGAGGAGGAATGCTCTTGCTTGTACCCTAACTTTGAGGCCAATTTTTCCATCATACGATTCTGAAAGTGCGTGCCATGGTCAATGACTATCTCCTTCGGAATACGAACCGAGTAATAATCCGGTTGAATATGAAGTGTGCGGCTGTCTCACCGTCAGATTTAACTGTAGGCATAGCCTCAGCGCATTTCGTGAAGTAGTCAACAGCCACTATGATATGATGATGCCCCCCAGCCAAAGCTGGGTTGCAATCCATGAAATCAAGCCCCCACTTAGTGAAGGGACTAGCGGTGATGATGGGATGTAACGGGGCAGGTCACGAGCGCGTATTCCGTGCAAACACCTGGCAAGGGTGGCACTTCTTGACCGCATCTACACAATCTTTAAATATCAACGACTAGAAATAACCCGTTCTTAAGATTTTTTGGGCTGTAGAAAGCCCAGATAAATGACCACCACACACCCCTCCGTGTCAATCATTCAGCACAAGCTCAGCCTCCTCATGAGTTAAACAACGATGTAAAATGGAATCTACCCCATGGCGGTATAAGGTGTTATCCACTATGAGGTAATTCTTGGATACGTGACGTAATCGTCATCGTTCATCCCGTGAAAGGTGAGTAGGGACCTTCAATGTTTGTAAATATATGATGATGTCCCCATACCATGGATCCAAAGTTGAGATTAAGAAGATGTGCTCATCGACAAACGTATCTTCACAAACCATCTCCTCCTCCTCGCTTGGGAAATCCAATATAAGCTCCACAAAAATTAACAATTTCTTCGATTTTGTCGAAACAAACTCGAGATCGAATTCTTGCAAGATGACAATCTATTTATTATACTTTCCCCCAATCATCCTTCGAGTGAGGACGAATTGAAACAGATTGACATGGGCTACAACCAAGGTTTGGAGAAGGAGAATATAATGTCTCAACCGTTAAACTGCATGTACGGCAGCTAAGGAGAGCTTCTCAACATGGGAATAACGTACCTCTGCGTCAATAAGGTTCTGGGTCAGGTAGTATATGACATTCTCTTGGAGCTCCTCATTCTCTTGAACCAAAACCATACCAATCATCTCCATGAACGCGGCCACATAAAGTAGAAAGTCACGAATATAGTCGGGTGGACTAATCACCGGGGCCGATGCTAAGGCTCGTTTAAAAACATCAAAGGACTCCTGGGCTCGCTCATCCCAACAAAAGGTGGTGTCCTTTTTCAAAAGACCCATAAAGCTTCTAGTCAAATTGGAAAAGTTGACAACGAATCTCCGTAAGAAGTTTTCCATGCCTTGCAAACATTGAAGATGTCTAATGTTTTTTGGGGGAGACAACTGAAGTATTGCCTCTATCTTCAAAGGGTCGACTTTTATACCCTCCTTGGAGACAATGAACCCTAATAAGCGAACAGACTTCACACAAAAGATGCACCTGTGAGGATTTAACCTGACCAAATAATGGCGGCACCTTTCGAACACTAATCTCAAATGATATGAATGACGCATTCTCATACGAGAATGAGCAACAAGATCATCCAAAAATACTTCAATAATTGATTTGAGATCACGGAAGATCAAGGTCATAGCCCGCTGAAAAGTGGCTCCGGTGTTCTTAAGGCCAAAAGGCATCTTCTGATATGCAAAGGTTCCCTAAGGACAAATAAATGCAGTCTTATGTTGGTCCTCAGGTTTAATTTGTATCTGATTGTATCCGGAAAAGCCGTCCATAAAGGAAAAAACCTCGCTACCCGCACACTCATCCAAAATTTGATCAATAAATGGTGTGGGGAAATTGTCTTTAGGACAGGAACGATTCAAGTCATGGAAATCAGTGCATATACGGATCGCTCCCTGCTTATTATCCACCGGAACAGGGTTTGAAACTCACTCCGTCAAGGGAACATTATAGATAAAACCGGCTTTCAATAGTTTTTCTATCTTCATCTTAATCGCGGGTGTTTTCCTAGGATTCACTGCGCACAAGCATTGTCGAACAGGCTTAGCATTGGGATAAGTTTTAGTTTCATGTTCAACAATGCGAGGGTCGATACCTGGAATTTCATCGTAAGACCAAGCAAAGATATCACGAAATTCTTTAAACAGCTCGATGTACTCTTGAATCTCAGCATGGGAACATTCTTCCCCAATATAGACATTCTCAATCTTGCCAGGATCGCGAGAGATATTGATAGGAATGGTAGTAGATATATTTGTCATGTTCCCATCAGCCATCGGCCAGGAGAGCTTAATGGAACCATGGGACTACCAATTCTCTCATTAAGAATCTCCTTAAAGTCCTCACGCTCCAAGCGATCAAGCTCGGGAATAAAATAAGATCTATGATGCAATTCTTCCCAAGGTGGCTCAACCCCTGACATGGCCTCAATAATCCCTTCATCTGAAGGAAAAACACTATCAAGGAAATCATGCGTGTGAGAAGATTGAACTGCCCATGCAGGCAACACATACAGGTCCTCCTCCTCCGTCCGTGAAGAGGAAGGACTAGGCTCTGTAACACTCCCAAGATTAGCTAGATAAGCTACCATAGTTGCAAGCAACGGCACGTCTGTCACAATGGGCTCACTCGAAGTATTCGGTGTAGGAAGAATCCAAGGATCTTCCATATGGTTCGTGCGAAAAGACACTGATCTCACAGATGTCGAAGCCTCACCGGAACTAGACCCTATCATAAGAATAGGTGCAAGACAGCTAAAGCTTCCCATAAGGGATGGATACATGCCCACACCCACACTCCCAGTTGCCTGTTGAGAATGCTCTACAATCGAGATCAAAGATCCCGAAGATGCGGAAACCGACAGATTCTTGAATGACATTTGATCAATCGTAACTATCTTCCCATTAAATGGAAAGCATACAACAAGGAATAGAGAAGCAGCTACGGCTTGCATACTATACATCCAATTCCTACCCAGCAAGAGATTATAGTCAAGGGGCGCATCAACCATCTCGACCTCTATCGCAACGGTCTTCCCTCCCAAACGGACCTTAAGGGAAGGAAGGATCTCGTGCGGCCTAAATGATCTCCCATCAAAAGAAGTCAACATGGTACCGGATTTAGACAACTCGGGGGAACCTAAACCCTTCCAACATGATAAAGACATCACAGAAACAACAACGCCTTCGTCAATCACAGTGCGCTTGACGGTCATGTTAAGAAATTGTACATGAATCAAAAGAGACACATAATAAGCCAAGCGAGGCTGCAGTCCCGCGGTTTCAAATTTAATCACGGAGGAAGAATTATCATCATTCACACCAAGGGCAGAAAGCAAAGCCTTCCTTTGTGAAGGACAACTCTGAAGCACTTCTAGCGCAGACATCGCACAAGGAGTGTGGCCCAAATCCTCGAGAACAGAATAGTTCTGGGCGGCTCGGGCATTAGGATTGTGCCCCGAACGCTTAAGGACTCCCTTTGGAATGCGAGGTGCACCTTCAAGTTTATCCACAGATTTTTCAATACGCAAAGGAGTCCCTGGTGGATCAGGTTCCTTTCCTGGTTCGGGTTGTGACAAACCATAGTCCTTCGCACAGGTCACAACCTTCGTAGCACGCACCATGTTGATGCAACCATGACCACTAGCCTCCGGCGGATCTTGATCACCACCAGACTGATCATGGGTCCTTGAGTTCATGTTTTGATTGTGAGGTAAAGGGTTGGTCAACACAGCTGGGCCCTGTGCTAAGAATCTCGAGGCTTCATCGATACGAGGGCACAAGTAAGTGAGGTGATCCTCCTTACATAAATTGCAAGAAAATTTAACCTTACGTTTAGATTGCATGTTCCCCCCAACACTTCGAGCGTTCTTGTCATTAGTATTATCATTTTCATTCCTATTCCCACCCTTACGATTGTTCTTACCCTTCTTTCTATTCCTTCCGGGTTGCTGGTTACCCTTCTGGTTCGACGATTGCACCGAAAGCACACTCGCCGTTTGGGTGGGTTGAGACGAAGCCGTGGCTTGTCCCGAAGCAGATTGGTTTATCACCAATTGACTGACCTATTGCACAACCGAATCCGCAGGCTTAGCACTTGCACAACCAACAATGCCATCGGCATGTGGTCCAGGTTTAACTTCGGGGTCAAAACTAGAACGCGGAGCGTTGGGAATGATCTCATATAACAAACCGGATTGAGCATAAATCAAGTTCAATTCCTGCGCCCTAAAAATGGCTTGTTCCTCATTTTGAACTACGGATGTAGAAACATCCTTCGCTATATAAGGCAATAACGACTTAAGGAACCATTCAAGGAGAAACTCTGGTGGTATGAAGGCTTTAATCAACCTCTTCCGTCTACGCCACTCTTGGATATGGTCTGAGATATGCGTGGCTTTATCCTGCCGAAATGTCGACAAGAGTTCCATACCAACGTCGTAAAGCACTAGTAGCTGGAAGTGGTTGAGAAAAGTCATCACTAGGTCATCGAACAAAGAAAATGCCCCTTAGCTAACTCTATATACCATTTCGCGGCAGGCCCTGTAAGGGTGCGTTGAAACAACCTTAAACGGATCGAATCTTCGTGTAAGGAATTGGAAGAGCACCATAGGTGAAATGTAGTAACATGTTCGCTCGGATCCTCTCCTGGTTTGCCCTCGAACTTAGGTATGTACGAGGGAAGCTTAGTAGGGATAGCCGACCAAGCCGGGTCATGAGATACAGGATCATTCGTCAGTCTCGACAAGTCAAGAATATTTAGCGTTGCGAGGAAAGGGAGCCTAGGATGAGCAGGTCGATGCATCGCTCCCTGATAGTTTTGGTTCACATAGGTCTGATTACCGTAACCACCATGGCCTTGGCCATAGTGCCCTCCTCCCGTTTGACCCATGTAGGGTGGCATGGAAGCACCATAATGTGGTGTACCTTGACTATGTGGGGCTACAAAGCCATAATTAGGAGAGTAAGTGGATTGTTTATACCCGTACCCATAAGGTGAATAACCGTGTCCATACTGCGTCCCATAATAAGGTCCATAAGACATCCCATGAGATGTCCCATGAGACACTCCATAAGTAGGAATGTAGGCTCCGAAAGTAATGACATGACCTCCCGAAATAGGGATACGACCCCCCGAAACAACAAGAGGTGCTTGAACTTGAGACACAACTATGCGAGTAGCAGTAGTACGGACATGACTCGTAGCGACATTTCGGCGTGAAGGACCACGTGAATGAGGTGGAGGAATGACATTCAAAGAACAAGGAACTGAGGATGAAGGGACCTATGAAATTATGTACGTGGTGTTCCCTATAGTCACTCGTCTTGGATATGGTATCCTAATAGGATACCTAACCCTAGTTCTAGGAGGAATATGTGATGTAGCTTCCACCGCCGAGATGGAAGGTGCAATATGACTCGTGGTCCCAAACCTCTCCGCATGGTAAGGAATGGGAGTGCCCCTAGGCATAGTGTTAGGTTCAAACTCCGATTCAACATGAAATGCCAAATAATGTGTGGGAATACCATACATACCATAACTACCATAACTAGTGCTCGCGGGGTTCATAATGAGTCTTGTTGTCCGGCATTCCATACTGGCGATGTGTGAATGGGGGATCATAGCTAGAGTAAGTAGGTCTATCATGAAAAGTACCTAACTCAGAAATTACAGGACCTAACTCAAAAATTACAGGCATATCAGGTGAAGGATCATAGGTAGGGGTAAACTCCCCATCATCCACTCAAAGTGGAGAAGAAAGCTCAGGAATACCATCTTCACGATCTCCCATCGTGTGTGAATCAATGTGCGAAGTAGTCTGCCTGGACCATTTGTTTCTCTCTCCCAAAGGAGGAGGAGAGGTAGAAGGTGGAAGTCCTGCTAAATGATGAGAACGGCGAGGAGCCGCACCTGAATCCACAATGACTCAAAAATATAAAATACTCTCTAATTACGCAAACCCTAAGCAAGCTAACGTGCATAGAGCATATACCAATAAAATCTAAATCCAAACACAAGCAATCAAGGGTAAGATAAGTGAGCTCCCGAATGAAGCAGGTATGTCTCGCCTAGGAGAGGCTTGAGACTCCCATACACAATAAGTGGAGGTACGTAACCAATTATTGTGGCCCTCAGCTTCAACGCGTAAAGCGACTGTGCTGTCCGACCCCAACCTGGCCAGGACACCTGCAGAATAATCCCTGCAAAGTACCCCCTCGATATCCTAGGTAAGGAAACTAAGGTCACCTCAATATAATCAATGCTCAGGCGGACAGTCGCAGGCGGGATTGACCGTATGGGTAGGGTAGCAAAGCCCGAAACTCTCAAAAGATCCCCCAGATATGAATACAATCCTGGAAATATCTCCGATGCTACTCAGTTATGACTAGGAGTCATCCCAATCAATAACCGCTCACACTGCTTCGTGCTTAACTCCCTTTTGAGAGGAGGATCCTGAGAAACACCAATTATACCAAGGAATTTCAGACTCTCACCTGGACAGACACATACATGTTGTTGTTTAGTGGTCTTGAAAAATTTACTGACAATGAACTATTCCAAGACCCTAAAACCTAATCTTGTTGGTGAACCCTATAAAAGAAAAAGGTGTAATCAATTTTAATTAAGCGTTGATTTTATTTGGCTTTATTACTCAAAAGAGGTAGATGGCAGTGTAACTAATGGTGTTATGATGCAACATGAAGCAAAATGCACACCTAACAATCAATGCAAATGCATTGTGTCCAATGAAAACATGGTATGCTACTACGTGAAATGCAAAAAATTTCTTCAAATGATAAGTGCAATCGTTCCTATATGAAATCCTGACTAATACTTCAAAGCAAAACCTAGTGCAAGTACCATGCAAAATGCAAAAATGTATTAATCTTGCACATTGATCTAGGAACAAATAATCAATCTCATCAAGAAATAATCAACAAATAACTCAGAAATGGTGTTAATCGGAATCAGAATGGTTTCCTCTCTGTATATTCAATAAACAATAAATAGTTACAATTAACAATGTCAAGCAATAGCTTGAATCAATGAGGAATTCGAATACCTAAGGAGGTCATTCGAATTCAATGAGTGAGTCTAGCTTAACTGACTGTAAGCCATTAGTTCATACTCAGTTAACCACTTGACCAAAACCCTAATTGACTCACCAAACCCTAACTAAAGTCGGAGTGCAATAAATGACTGAATCTAAACTGAAAGAGATCAAACACATGTCATATCAAGCCAACCATCAAGTATTAGTGCTTCAATGACTTCAATTAACCCTGATGAGGTTAACTGAAGCTGAACTGATCACAGAAGTTGGTGGAGGCGCCCCTGTTGACTCCATATCATTAAATAATAATAAATAATCATTAAATAATATATTTAATGAGAGGAGGTGCCTTAACTGACTGGTTGAACTGATTGTAACCACCAGTTAGCAATTAGGTGCATTAATATCACTCAGATCACCCTCAGAGTGCTCCAGTTAGCCTCCTTGACCGTAGGTACGCGTGGGTGGGACTAGATGATGTCAATTAATGCTCCACTGATGTCAATTAATGTCAATTATACTTAGGATAGTGGTTTAACTAGGCCAATTTGACTAAAAAGAGTGTGTATGGTGGTAAATGTCTCCAACACCCCCCCTTAAACTATACTTAGGAGGAGTTAGAAAACAAAAAAGCATAAAAATGCTAGGGCCCCTGCAACTAAGGCCATAGGTCACCCTATACAATGTTGAAACTGAAATAATGCTCAAAACAAACTAAGTGAGAAAAAGAGGGTAAACCCAGTGGGAAACCCCCCCCCCTCACGCTGAACACTGAAAGTAGTCTAAATCACCCTGATGAACTCACCCCCAACAGTGAACGGAGGCAAGTGAACTTATTTTCTAAAAAGCTCTTGGTGAAGATGTCTACAATCTGCTCATCAGTCGGGCATTATTGCAGAATGATGGTCCTATCATGCACTAGCTCCCTGATGTAGTGCATGTGAATCTCTACATGCTTGGTAACTAGATCCGTGGATATCTTAATAGCACTCTGGTTGTCACAAAAGAGGATAGTGGACAAAGTACTACCAAGATCAAACTCTGAAAGAATGCATTGCAACCAAACTGCTTGGATGCAAGCATTCATCGCTCCTCGATACTCAGCCTCTACTGAAGATAGTGCTATGGAAGCCTGCTTTTTGCTTGACCAGCAAATGGGGCCACCACCAAACATGAATACATATCCATAAATTGACTTCCGATCAATAGAATCACCCACCCAATCGGAATTTGTGTATCCAACCAACTCTAGCTCGGAGTCTGCAGCATAGTGAATGTCGTAGGTCTGGGTTCCCTGAATATACTGGAGGATCCTCTTGGCTGCCTTCCAATGAATATCATGAGGCTGTTGCATGTATCTTGATACAGCATTCACTGCATAACAAATATCAAGCCTAGAATGTGTCAAGTACAACAAGCTACCAATCAGTTGTCGATAGATAGTGCAGTCCATGGGAGGTGTGTGTTTTCCTTCTTCAAGGTCGATCCCTGAAAGGAAAGGGAATGGTGTAGGCCTACATTCAGCCATGTTAAACTTGACTAACAGGTTTGAAGTGTATTTGAACTGAGTAACCATAATCCCATCAGAATTTTGCTCGATTTCGAGCCCCAAAAATTGTTTTAGAAGCCTCAAATCACTCATTTCAAAGGCATTGTGGAGAACAGTTTTGTTGGTTGAAATGGAGGAAACTATGCTACCTGTGATCAGTAAGTCATCAACATATAAAACAATGATAATTAGATGACCATCATGCTGCTGTAAATACACATTTGGATCTAATCTACATCTCTAAAAGTTTTGCGAGAGAAGAAATGCATCCATCTTGGAATACCACTCTCTTGGGGCTTGTTTTAACCCGTATAGTGACTTCTTTAGCTTGCAAACCAAAGATGGATCAGTGATGTAGCCCTCAGGCTGCTTCATGTATATCTCCTCATGAAGATCTTCATGCAGAAAGGATGACTTAACATCCATGTGATGCACCTCCCAGTGCTTAGATGCTGAAATTGCCAAAACAAGGCGAATGGAGTCCATTTTTGCAACCGATGCAAAGGTCTCGTGGTAGTCCACTCCTTGGACCTGAGAGAAACATTTTGCTACCAGACTTGCCTTATATTTGTAGGTGCTTCCATCAGCAGCAACCTTTTTTCGAAACACCCACTTGCATTGAACCAATTTCACTCCCAGAGGAAGAGAAACTAGCTCCCTAGTAGTGTTTTTCTGAAGAGAATTCATCTCTTCATCCATGGCAACTTGCCATCTCGGATCATTCCAAGCATGGTAGTAGGAATTTGTATCTGAACTAATCATCAAATAGCAAGTTTCGGACAGCAAATTATCAGAACAAGAGAGCGCAATACCCGCTCTTTGGAAATCAGACCAGGTTCTCCTTGGATCATCTGGATTTCCAATGTTGTCTCCTGCGAAGGAGAGTGTCCGTTGGACCCATGTAGGAAGATGATTTTGCACTTCCGGTTCTGATTCAGAATCTGATGATTGCTACACACTGATATAAAAAATTAGAGGATCCAAATCAGGGTCATCACCCCCAATTTCATCATCCAAATATTCAGTAGAATAGGAAGGAAATTCAGCAGTTTTCTCCTTCACTAGTTCCATCTCCTGAAGAGGCTCATCGAACTTGACACTTCTCTCGATGATGATCTGTTTGGTCTTGATATCCAATAGCTTGAATCCTTTAGATTCATCAGGATACCCAATAAACAGACATTCTATGCTTTGCGGTTGCAAAGCCCTTCTTTTATCAAGCGGAATCCGGGCCCATGCAGTGGACCCAAACACCCGTAGGTTCGACACATCTGGCTTCTGTCCAAAGTATGCTTCGAAATGAGTCTTTCCTTTCACGGATGAGTGTGGCACCCTGTTCTGAATGTATGCTGTAGCATGCATGCCTTCAGCCCACAAATTTGCAGCAAGCTTCTTTGACTTCAACATACAGGTGGTCATCTCCTTGAGAGACCGGTTCTTCCTTTCCGCTACTCCGTTCTGCTGGGGAGTGTAGGGAATTGAATGCTGGACTTGAATACCACTTTGGAAGCATATGTACAGCAACTCATTACTAACATACTCCCCTCCAGTATCAGATCTAAAAATTTTGATCTTAATCCCAGAGGCATTTTTTATCAAGGCCTTCAATTCAGAAAATTTTTCACATACTTCTGATTTCTTTTTGAGAAAGAAAACCCATATATACCTTGAAAAATCATAAATAAAAGTAAGGAGGTATCTTGATCCATTCATGGATGTGACAGGCATCGGACCGCTGATATCTGAATGTATCAGCCACAATATGCTTGTAGCTCGGTTTTCCTTCCTCCGATCGAACTTGTGCTCAGGGTGTTTTCCAATCACACAGCCCTTGCAAATTCCTGTGGTTGCCTTGAAGATCGGAAGGCCTTCAACCATGGATTTTTTCTGTAATTGCTGCAATTATTTGAAATTAAGATGGCTAAACCTCTCATGCCACAGCCTACTAACCTCATTTCCATGAGTTAGCAGAGCAGTGGGCTTTGCATCCACAACAAAGTGAGAGAACTCATAGGCTTTTGCATGATGATTTGCAAGTCCTTTTGCAATGAGTTTCCCGGATGCAATTTCTGTTATCTCAACATCATTTGAGCTGAAAGAGACTCTCTTAGGCATTCATGTATGTGTCATCTAATAAACACTAAAGAGATTTTTTGCTAGAGACGGTACATACAAAACATTAGAGAAAAAACCATTTTCAAGATCTACAGTACCTTGTCCTTCGGAAATGATGGTGGAGTCATCTCCCATGTGGATGGGGATGGATTTGCTGGTCTCCAAGGATGAAAATGAGTTTTTTCAGCCATCATATGATTCGAAGCTCCAGATTCAATCAGCAGTGCTTTGGAATTCGAAGTGCTTGCCATGAGGGCATGACCTTTCTCATGCTGTGGTTCCCGATCTTGGTGATCTCTCCTCCGAAAGCTCTCCGGAATATTGATGTGATTCCTCTCAAGGAGAGAGGTTGCTTCATCAAGATTTTTCTTCATGCTTGCATGTTCAGGGTGAAAACCCTTCCCGCAGTAAGAACACTTGAATTTTTATTTCCCATTGTGCCATTTTCCTTTGTTCTTCTTTGAGCCGGAAGATTCATCATGCTGTTGGTTTTCAACTCTAGGCTTGGGAGCATCAAATTTAGTTTTCTGATTTTTCTGCTGCTTTCCTTTACCCTTTAGATCTTTGGGCCCCGAGACATGGAGGGATTGATCATGGGAAGATCGGATGATCCCCATCTGGAAAATCTTGTCATGTTCATTTGTTAGGGACTCAACGAAGGCATTGAGTGTAGGCATCTTCCATCCAGGGGTTGTGAGCTTCCTTGCATGGAATGTAAAAACAAAAACTGAATAATTAGCCCCAAGTTTGGAGAGTATGGCAAGGATGAGCTGATCATCCTCCTTCTCCACATTGCATTGATTCAAGATTAAATTAGTATGCTTGAACTTTGTAAAGAAATCATTCAGAGTCTCGAAATTGGAAGTTTGGAGAGACATGAGTTCATTTTCGAGCTGGTAAACCCTCAAGTCATCATGTTTTCCATATAGAGATTCCAATTTGTCCCGTATTTCTTTTGGTGTCTTCAAATCCGTAAGATGGAAGAGAAGGTCTCGAGAAATAGAGAGGCACAAGAAACCGAAGGCTTCATCCTTCTTGTTCAAGAATCTTGATTTTTCTATGGAGGATCCAGGCTCAACTTTAGTGTCCATGGTGACTCTAAAAAGTCCTTTGGAGCGTAGTTGAATCTCCATATCACTTTTCCATGAGTGGAAATTGTATGGAGTCAAAAGATCTGCTGAGGAGGCCATCTAGATGTGCTGGAGTGAATGCTTCACCTGATGAAGCCTGAAAATCAAAACAGAAAGGGAAAAATAAGGTCGGACAGTCTGCACATTCTAGGCTTTTATCACACCCAACATAGTCAATCAAGCAAGCTTGATCAACAAGTTCTTTACTTGGGGTATTGAGTGGTAAGCCTTGGCTTCTGGTGCAGTGCTGGATTTTTGAGCTATTGCTCACTTTTCATGGAGAAATCTGTCAAAAAGCTTGTTTTTGAGAGATAGATCTTCGTCTTGCCGTAAGCTATGATACCATATTAATCTTGCACATTGATCTAGGAACAAATAATCAATCTCATCAAGAAATAATCAACAAATAACTCAGAAATGGTGTTAATCGGAACCAGAATGGTTTCCTCTCTGTATATTTAATAAACAATGAATAGTTACAATTAACAATGTCAAGCAATAGCTTCAATCAATGAGGAATTCAAATACCTAAGGAGGTCATTCGAATTCAATGAGTGAGTTTAGCTTAACTGACTGTAAGTCATTGGTTCACACTCAGTTAACCACTTGACCAAAACCCTAATTGAAGTCGGAGTGCAATATATGACTGAATCTGAACTGAAAGAGATCAAACACATGTCATAGCAAGCCAACCATCAAGTGCTAGTGCTTCAATGACTTCAATGAACCCCGATGAGGTTAACTGAAGCTGAACTGATCATCAGAAGTTGGTGGAGGCGCCCCTGTTGACTCTAGATCATTAAATAATAATAAATAATCATTAAATAATATATTTAATGAAAGGAGGCACCTTAACTGACCGGTTGAACTAATTGTAACCACCAGTTGGCAATTAGGTGCATTAATATCACTCAGATCACCCCCGGAGTGCTCCAGTTAGCCTCCTTGACTGTAGGAGAAGGCTAAGTTAGCCTCCTTGACTGTAGGTAGGCGTGGGTGTGACGGGATGATGTCAATTAATGCTCCACTGATGTCAATTAATGTCAATTATACTTAGGATAGTGGTTTAACTAGGCCAATTTGACCAAAACGAGTGTATGGTGGTAAATGTCTACAACAAAATGCAATGCATAATGATGCAAATAAGCAAATATTTTTGGATTTTTTGAAACAAAAATGAGATACTAAAGCAAAAGAATGATTCTACTACCCCCATACTCGGTAAGCACACTCAAACAACACTCACACAAAGTACTAAGGTAAAAGAAATCTAATGCACTAATCCCAAAACAAAAAATCGAAAATGCAATGACAAGAACATTATTAAAAAAGAAATTTACCCTAAAAAAAAAATGTCTCTGGTTAGAAACAGAGGTGTATATAGACTCTAGCAGTGTCAAAGGAGACTCAGCAACTATCAAAATTCACCCAGCAACAATCAATCTTCCTCTAGAAGGAAAAACTAAGGGCATACGCGACTGTTCGCAGTAAACCCGCGTATGTACGCGGATATATCAGTGAAAACCGCGTATATACGCGACTGTGAGTTAAAAACTCACGTATAGGAAGAAAAAAGCATAAAAACAAAGGCAAACATACAAGCTGAGACAAACTTCACACCAATCAAACACTACCAGGCATACATGCCCCCAGACCTGACACAGAAACAGAGAAATAAGAGCAATTCAAAGTCATTGAATGTCGTTAAAAACCCCCAAAGGAAAACTACTAGAAACTCCCCAGTGGAGTCGCCAATTCTGTTACGGAGAGAAATTCCTATGGCTTGGGGTACCACAACAGACAGCTTGACTCCAGAAATCAATCATTTCCAATATGCAAGAGAAATCAAATATCTAACACTAAAGGATCAAAACTCGTACCTTATTCAGGGTGGTTGAAGTAGATCCTCGTTGAGCTTTCCAACTCCAGCTTGAATTAATAAATTACTTCCTCAACAATCAGTAAACAAGACAAGCATGCTATATATATATTGGTGTTAGATCTACTCTAGCATATATAATCAACAACGTATAAGCATTTGAAATCATCCATGGATAAAATATTCATTCAAACATACATTATTGGACAGGAAAAGATATTTCTATTAATATAAAATCAGAGATTACAATGAATACAACCTCTGTCGGTACGTCTGTGAATTAGAGAAACTGAATCCCCTACTTGGGCCTCCACCACCTCAATCCTCCATCTCTCGATAGCAAGCTCACAAGCAAAAGGCAAGCTTGAAAAGAACACCAAAGTGCTCCAAGGGGCAAAGGGATGCAGACTCAAGCATAAGTTCCGGCAACAATGGACTATAGTTTCTTTGCTCTCAATCCTCACATGTTCTTCAATGTATCCAAAGGGTTCCTTATATAGCTCTTCAATGGGGCAATGAAGGGTCGAATCCAAGTGATCTCAAGGCATATGGAAGGCCAGGAGACAAGTGAGTTGGATCCATGTCAAGGAAAACTCTAAAATAATTTGGCCTTTTGCACACATCCCAATATACGCGGTTTTAGGGGTCAAACCCGTGTATATACGCAAGAAAGGGTTTAAAAGTCACCTATAGCAATTTAAACATGTTTTTAGGGATGATCTTGGAAACATCAAAGGTATAAAAAAAATCCATGGGGTCCACAGAGTCTACAGAGGGACAGGGGAAGGCCATACAAGTGTGATTCACCAGGTGTGGTAAAATCAACTATAACAAGTAAGGATGCATGTAATCGAAGGTGGAGTGTACTGGAGGTAGGGAACTGATTCTGAGGGGTTAGCTACTTGGTAAGTGCTTGAGTGAGAGGACGATAGCTTCTAGTGATATCTACGAGACAGCTTGCCTAGTAATCATTTTTTAATTTGAACTTGGTATTCAATGGATATTTACTGCAGTCGTGGGACAGATGGAGGGTAGATTAGGGTTTTGATTCCCATCGGTTAGGTCAGATCAATAACAACATCTTCAATCATCAACTTATGCCTTACTTCAGTTTCCCCATCCTTTCGGTGGTTTATCGTGCCAAATCATGACCTGTCTTGTGCTGATGAGTTTGATTTGATGGACAGGTAACTGTTTCCTCTTTCATCCTTTTTGGTGGTTAAGAGCATCTAGGGTTTTGTTTTCTAGTTGCTGAAAGCTGAGCTTTTGGTGGCTAATGAACTATCGACACATTCTCCCAAGCCACCGAAAGACGCATTTTCCAAAAACGTATTTTATTGGCTTTCGGTGGTTAATTTCCTCCTACAATTTCTCGCTTAGCTGCCGAAACCAAAACTCTTTGGTGGCTAATGAGCGCCTGAAAATATCGCCTAAGCCACCGAAAGTCATTTTCCCAGAGTTTTAACAAATAACGTAATGAGCCAGATTTCGGTGGATAATCATGGTCCTACATTAAACTGTTAGCTGCCGAAACCAAATCTTTTCGGTGGCTAATGAGCTGTTGGCAAACTCGCCTAAGCCACCGAAAGCTAAAACTTTTAATTTTACCACATAACAGAACATCAGAGATCTTCATTTTGTTAGTCACCCTAATATCCTTCACAATATGACTTGAAATCTTCATCCTATCAAAAAATAAATCGTCTGAGTGAACTTATTGAAAACTAAATTTATTTTGGAAGATAACACACATTTTGTCTTACTCACATTTCCTTGTCTCATTCAACTACCAAATTAAATCCTCTGATGTTAGTTGGGGAAGTTATTGCATGGACAATGGTGTGTGGCAGGACTATCAGTCATTTCCCACTCGCACACTCCACTAGGGAGCACGTTCATCCCCACGTGGGCAGGAGGAGAAGAGACCACGACCCCCATCCTTCCATTTTTTCACTCATGCAGAGAACTGGGAGAGCAACCTTACCTTCACGATTTGTTGTGGTGGGTTCTCATTCATGATTCGGACTCCTGGACATTTTCTCCCCACGCACAGGTTTGGGGTTTTTCCTCACGCGGTCACTCAGTCCTCACGCATGCATACCACGACTGGTTTAGTCTTTCTCTCTTGATTTTGATGAGTGCAACTTCCTTCACGTTGTGGGTCTGGGCATGTGAATTCACCCTCATGCAAGTTGCATTCCCTTCCTCACGCAGCTGATAAATCATTGCTGGTTTCCCCACAAATTTTGGGTTGTTGTGGGTTCTTATTGAGTCATTTTGGCCACGTTAGGGCCAAGAATGACTCTAGAATCGAATTGCTCAGTCTGAGTTGTGTATTACCCAAGTTTCCATTCTGGTTTTTTTCTGTGGCGTTTTCCTTTAAACCCCAGAGCTGTGAATTGTTGTGCTGGTGGTTTTGTTGTGTGTGCACCGGATATTGGTCTTTGGACTGTGTAGGAGTGGAAAGGAGTCTGCTTGATAAGCCTAGTGTTTTACAGGAGCCTCATAGACAGAGCTAGAGGGTTGGCTCTCTTCTCTACACCCTCTGAATAGCACTGGAAGGGAAGTCATGTCCTGAGGGACTGTGCAGCAGAGAAGGGAATGATTCCTTGTGTTGGTTGTGTGTGAATGTCTTAGGAGTCAAGCTAGTTCTGGTGTAGGCATCCTTAGCTCTTCAGTGATCCCACTAGCTTAGCAGACAGTGCTTCCATCTCCTGATAACCTGATAAACCCAACTTGTTGGCTTGGTTATGTGTTGTTGTGTACTCTTGGTCTGATAAACCCAACCATGTTGGCTTGACTGAGTCTTGACATATATTTGGCTATGTGTGAGCCTACTTATTTTCCTTATTCCTTGTGGGAATCATGCCCAGATCAAGGGGTGGAAATGTTGATGAGATATTAAGAGCACACTGGCCTATGGTTGGGTGGAACGTTGCAGCAACATAGCTGGTTGCGAGGCGTTCTTCTTCATAAGATAAGTATTCTTGTCTATTTCATCTCTGTAATTGTATTTGATGTTTAATGAAAATGATGAACATGCTAAATGATTGAATGGAATGTAGTTTGCTTCTACTATATGATAAACAATTATGCATCTATGCATGTTTTAGTTCAAAGCAATTCAATTTTTATCATGTGTATGTTCATGGGGCTAGTTGCCTAGGTAGATAGCAGCATCGGGAGCGTCCTCTTCGTCGGTCGGAGGGTCGGAGACGTTACAAGGAGGCTTCACTTGCACTTTTTACTGCGCTTGACATTTGTACTCCGATTTTCTCGTTGAGCTCGCCAATCCTCTGGTTTCCAAGCTATCCACGGGTAGGTTTTGACTCTCAGTGGTTAAATTATCTTGTTTTTACTGTGGGTAAATTATAATTATGGTTGCTAAATTTATATCAAAATTTACCTCCAAATCCACTAGCATGTCAAAAATAGGAAATCCAAGACCTCAAGGAGGAATATGAAGGGAAGCTAAGGTAGCTTCAAGAGAAAAATTATTACCTCAAGCAACAGCTTGAGAAGGCAGATGATCTGAATGATCAAAGGGCTAATAGTATTTATGTCCTTGAGCAGCAACTCAAAAATCTCCAACTTGTATCGACCACCTATTCTTCCTCCAAATTCACAGGAGAAGAATTTAAACAGCTATCATGCAAAGTCCATGATTATTATTATCACAAAATGGTTAATCTTTTTAAAATATTCAATGAAATTCAAGAGTTATATAATGCATTTGAGCACCAATATGATGTTCTCCACGATCATAATAGAAGGAAAAAGGAAGCAACCAGGGCTTACGACAATCTGATAGACTGGAAGAAGTATATCAAAGATAGACCATATGATTTTCCAGTCTTAGAAAAGATCAAGCTCAAGAAGATCGAAGTGTCAATTGAGACATGAGAGAATGTCTGTGACTTGGTGGAGTCCATCATTAAGGATGGACAGGTGGCTTGCAAGAGGAGATGATTTTCTTCAGAAACCTTGCTAGGTTTTATGGATCTGTCATTGTTGGATCTTATTGATGAGGCTATGCCTCCGAAGATAAAATTGGAACAAATTGAAAGTGACTTTGCTAAAGTCAAGGAGCAAATTCAGGAGATCACTCAGCTTAGCTTGGATGAAATCAAGCAATGGATCGAGACACCTCTCACTTCACTGATGAGGATTGACCTATTCCTCCAAGAGTGGGAGAATATCAAGAAGAAAGAGATCACATCCCTGATTTGAAAAGCAGAGTTGCATTTGGAGCACGCTCAATATCGGGACATCGAGGTCTGATGGATGCATTTTCCAAGTGGAGGTTCGCCCTTGGCAAATCATGAAATTGAATATTTTGTAATCCCACATCTTCGGAAGATTCTTTTCTTTGTAAATTTTTTATAATATTATTTAAGAGGAAGGGCTCACGGGATTAAGTCTAGGAGAACCACAGGAGAAGGGATGACCAAAGACATACCAGGAAAGCTCTGTAATCTTGACAAGATTGTAATTTTTTGCAATTTTAATAAAGACTTACAGTTTCTTATCCTATGTTTTATGGTTATTCATCAAATTTCTTTCATGAATTTCATTCATCCTTATATCTTTTATGACAGAAAGAGTACAAGTTGCTAATGTATTGAATATGTTAACTTATGCACTGATGTTTCATTACAATCTTAACATGTTAAATGCGTATTGAATAAATGTTTTTATTTACTTTACATAACATTTTTTGCAACTATTGAACAATCATTGATCCCTAATGCTAATTGTTAAATTGGTATTGTCTGATAGGATAGTTTTGCACACATAATATTTTAAATAAAACATTGCAATTGTTATTGTTAGTTTTATTTGAAGTTGGTTTAAGGGAATAAACCTAATCTATATGTTTATAAATTGGGAACTTATTTCTTTTTCATCGATCATCCATCATAACGGTTATGCATAAATATCTTTCACAATCACTATCTTAGTTTTCTTAAGCAGCTTATTCTGATGTCCAGTTACTTCGAACCTTTCTCAGATCTTCCTTGTAGGAAGAACATATCTACTTGATCTGAAAACTCTTGTGCCAGTGAGGGCCTTGTATCCATAGGATTTAGCCATCCCAAACAAATCGAGGATAGAATATTCTCTACGTGGGATCGATTCGAATCCTTTTTTATTGGACTTTATCCTTTTGTTGATTGCCTGTAGATTATCCAACAAGCCTAGGACATCAATAGTTATACAGATACACTTATCCTAGAGAGGTGCTACATGATGGTGGGGTTTGATCCACAGTCCTACAAATAGGCTTTCCATGATCCAATATGGTAGGCCTCCATGGATGAGGAATATGAATCACTACAGAACAATAAGACATGAGATCTTGTCTCCCTTCCTACGGGGAGAAAACTTGTCCAGTGCAATGGATCTACAAAACAAAACTTACATCTGATGGTTCTACAACCAAGTACAAGGCTTGGTACATGCAAGAGCCACATGAGCTTCATAGAAATAAACAAAGAATATATTGCACTATGGGTAGGTGATCCGGTGGATTATTC
Organism: Pseudotsuga menziesii; assembly: GCA_001517045.1. Classification (NCBI taxonomy): domain Eukaryota; kingdom Viridiplantae; phylum Streptophyta; class Pinopsida; order Pinales; family Pinaceae; genus Pseudotsuga; species Pseudotsuga menziesii. Next base: position 225,134 of record LPNX010237352.1, read on the forward strand.
ATCTTAAAAAATTACACTGATCCAATATGGTACAATAGTTATTAACCTATGGTTTTAACTCATATGCTAAAACTTATATGCGACCATCCCTCAACATTTGTGGCACAGCCCGCGTAGTTATCGCATGGTGCACAGTTATCGCATGGGCCGTGCAGTTATCGCATGGTGTGCAGTTATTGCATTGGCCGCGTAGTTATCGCATGGTGCGTAGTTATAGCATGGGCCGCGCAGTTGTAACATGCTCGCGCAGTTAGTTGGCAACGTTCTGGCGGTCTTGCGCACAGTCAAGTGGAACATCAAATGGTTCATGAAAATCCCGCGTGGTCGCGTTTGCTGCGACATATATATATCGCGGTTGCTGTGACATAAATATCACGTTTGCTACGACCTGTATATATCGGTTGCTGCGACATTTGTGAAGTTGGCGGTGACATCAAATGGTTACGTTACATGTGGCATAGCCCGGTTGCAGGTTATTGCAACGTGTTGTGAGTCAACACATGTGCGTGGAGTTAGTTGCAACGTTTCGGGGATATGGAACGTCGTGGTAACATAACGCTTGTGCAACGATTTGGCGGGATTGCATGGTTCAGTTTTAGCATATGGTTGTAACGATAATAAAGAAGATAACAGCTCTGATGATAAAGACGAATCAAAACCCGTTACTTATCCTCGCACTGAACGTTAAATAGAGGATTTCTGGCCACAGAAGAGGGGGGAAGAGATTCAAATTGTGTTAGAGTACAGAGCTTCGTTTTTCTGTTATGAGAAACTTGGGGAGTTGCTGTGAAGTGCCCAGATGCTGTTTCTTTTTGAAGTCGACATTCTCTGTTATAATTAAGCTTTCTTTGCCTTTCGAAGGCTAATTGTAATTTCCAGAAGAGAGGTCTTACAGACTTTGTACAACATTCTGTTTACAGTTGTTGAAGTTGATTCTAGAACCATTTTGTACCATCTTAAAGAGATTAATTGGATCGGTACCCATTAGAGAGGGACCCAAAGACGTAGCCCAGCGAAGGGGGTGAACTCCGTTATCAACTTATGTTTGTGACTCTCTGATTCTGTGTTTGTTTTTCCCACATCTGTTTATCAGTTTTTCTTTTCATTTCTGTTTAAGCATTAAATTAATGTCAATGCTGTTTCATGAATTAAACAAACTGATAAACGCAATCTTTACAAACTTTTAATGCACTCAAGTTGAGGTCCGACGGATCAGTAGGGTACTAAAGAGTTTGGAATTCACTATTCTACTAGTGCTCAATTAGATCTTGTTGGTTTTACTGACTTAGATTGGGCTAGAGATAGTACTGACATAAAATCTACTTCAGGGTTTGTGTTCATGTTGGGATCATGACCAATTTGTTGGTCAAGCAAGAAATTTTGGGAATATAATAAACCCACTTCATAACTTAGGATACAATATTTAATCAATTTTGATTAATTTCCTACCCACTAGCCTAGATAGTTGGTATCCACTTGCACCACATAGTAAACACTTGCCATATACACCCGGAGTGCTTTAATCCTGATTCTAAGTTGATCCTATCTACTTTATTCACTGCCAGAATTAGTAGCTGCCCTTTCCAGTAGATTTTGTCTTTTACTGCTTTATTCCAGATTTTCAGTGGATAAGGTAAAGCTAGTCTACTAGGAAATTGCTATCTTTTGTTGTCAACCCATCCTCCATGATTTTCTCTCCATATTCCAGGATTATCATGTTTTTCCATCATACTTGACAACTCACTCATGATTTATTTAATTCGTGAGGTCCTTGACTGATTTGGGAAGTGTTTTAGACGCCTATGGGGTTTTATCATATTTAGTAAGTCTATGTTTATGAGCTTGATGAGTTGTCTCCAATACAACTCGATTTTACCTATGAGGGATGTACTATTTATGTACACTATTATTCATCATTATTCAATGGAAGGATACACTTCAATATTCATCTCTTCATTCATGTGATTCAGTCTCTATTTTTCCTGTGTCTAGTTGTGAGAATTATCTTAGTAGCAATACCTACTTCCTATGCTTCTTCTTAGCATCTTTACTCATAGAATTAGAGTTGTTATTTCTATAGGGTATCGGAGCGCAAGGTTTCTCAAGTTCTACAGAGTTTAGGAGCACATCCAGTCTCCTATCACTCTCTGAAGAAGAGTTTGAATTAAGCTTACAAGATTTTCTCCTAGTTTTATTTGTGCAGGTTGCAGAGAGTTTCTTCTTAAGCGCATCAACATCTCAGTATGGATTCTTCTTCAGCTATGATCTTGAATCCCTTCAACTATCATGAATGGAAACCTAAAATTGACATTCTATTGCGTAGTAAGGGACTCTATAGAGTTTCTATGGCCTTGGAAAATGAACCAAATTTTTTTGTTGAGAAAGCTAAGTGGCATAATAGGTTGGATGAAGCCTATGGATTGCTTTGCCTCTCTATTTCTCATGATCTACTTTTTCATCTAGATGGTTTGACCACTCCAAACCAAGTATGGACCAAACTTGAGTCTCTCTTTGGAGTTCAAGATGAGTTAAAAGTGCATAAGTTGGAGATTGAGTTATTCTCAACGAGTCCAAGAAGTTTCGATTATATTGAGGGTTTATTTACCAAATTCAAGTCACTTGTTCTAATGTTCAAGCATTGTGGGATTGAGAAGAAAGATGATTAATTAATCCTTTACATTCTTTCAAAATTGGGTCCTGAATGCTCAGTTTTTGTGTCTACTTTTCATGCTACTAGGCTTGTTGTTTCTAATTGGAAAATGTCTTGTTTGTGTACTTTATTTTATTCACTAACAAAGGAGCAAGATAAATTGATCCAGATGGTTGATCTTAGATCTTCCAAGAGAAAGGATCATGCTCTCATGGTTCAAGGAAGCAAGAATATCAAATCCAAAGAAAAACAAATTGTGAAAGAGAAGAAGCCAAAATCAGAAATTGAAGATGAAAGTTCGAAGCCTATCGATGAAGATTCAAGGAAGAAAACCAAGAAGAAAGGGATCACATCCAAGTGTTCTTATTGCAACAAGGTATTTTATCTAGATAACAAATGTTTCAAAAATAATATGGACACCATCTCTCAGCTTCTTAAGAAGCATAACATTGAAGTTCCAGATGAGCTAGAAAACCCTTGTTGAATCCTCAGAACATTGTCATAGTGCGCAGTCCCAAGGTAATATCACCTATGCCTTGAGTGTCAGAGTTAAATAATTTCCTCATGTATCTGATATAGATTCATTTTCTGATATATCAGATTCAGAAATATCATATCCTTTCTTTGATAACCCACCAATCATTCTCCTAGATTCATCTCTCAATAAATGTGATTTTTCACTAGATATTGACCTGTCTTTGAGAAGCTCTTCCTCGCTCCATAATTTTGATTTAGAAGCATACTTTCAGGCTGATATACATATTATGACACCACTCATACCACCTAACATACCTCTGAAAACTCCTAAGACTATACAAATCCCAAGTTCACTAGTTGGTTCCTCATTGGTCTCTTATGCAGTGCTATTTATATTCCATGGTTTGAAGTATTGCTTAACTTTCATTGGTTGGTTATCCACGACCTTAGTCATCTTTGGACTGATATTACACATGTTTGGATCTGTTCTAAACACTTATGGTTCAGATATCAAGTCCATTCATCATTCATATTTTTACACTCATCAGTTTTCCCAAGTTGCTCATGCATTTCCTAGTCTAGCCCCATATCATCGTGGAGTCACTGAAGCCTTTGTCTTTGTTGTTCCATATGCTAATGTTTCTGATATATCAAAGTATTTTCAGCCTCATATCAGATCTGGGAAGGTGTTACATCAGATTGGAAGAATTATATGTGATTCACATCACAATTTTGCAGCTATACAAGGAACTAGTTGTGTAACAATGTGTCTTAATTTTTGTACTCTTTCGGAAGGAGTGTGCACATATCTCTTTTCCATTTCAGAGTTTGTTAGTAGCAAGAAGCATTCAGATAATGCTCCTACTTCATTAGATGATGAGATAGCAAGAGTCTCTCCACTTCTATCTTGCAGACTCTGCACTCTAGCGCATGATCAGGAAGTCTACAAGCTTCTTCATCAAGTCTTTCACCAGAAGTAGTTCACTCAGCTCATTAAAGTGAAGATAAAGATATGTTGAAGACATATTGTTCAAATTTTGTGCCTTGTCCTTTCTTTGAGGGAGGATTTTCCCCATGTTGTTTTTCCTCTTTCCTCACTTTTATGACATGAATAATTGTAAAGGGTGACCATAAGGCTTGTTATTGGGTCCTATATACACCTATATTTTAGACATAAACATCATAAAGTCATACTTAAAGGGGGGTGTGGGAATATAATAAACCCACTTAATAACTTAGGATAAAATATTTAATCAATTTTGATTAATTTCCTACCCACTAGCCTAGATAGTTGGCATCCACTTGCACGACATAGTCAACACTTGCCATATATACCCCAGGAGTGCTTTAATTCTGATTCCGGGTTGATCATGTCTACTTTATTGACTGCCAAAATTAGTAACTGTGCTTTCCTGCAAATTCTATCTTTTACTGCTTTATTCCATCTTTTTAGTGGATAAGATAAATCTAGACTACTAGGAAACTGCTATCTTTTGTTGCCAACCCATTATCCATGATTTTCTCTCCATATTCTAGGATTAGCATGTTTTTTCATCATACTTGACAACTCACTCATGCTTTAGCTAATTCATGAGGTCCTTGACTGATTTGGTAAATGCTTTAGCCACCTATGGGGATTTATCATATTTAATAAGTCTATATTTCTGAGCTTGATGAGTTGCTCCAATACAACTCAATTTTATCTATGAGGGACATACTATTTATGTACACTATTATTCATCATTATTCAATGGAAGGATACACTCCAATATTCATCTCTTCATTCATGTGATTCCATCTATATTCTTCTCTATATTTTTCTTATGTATGCTTGTGAGAATTATCTTAGTAACAAGACCTACTTCATGTGCTTCTTCTTAGCATCTTTACTCATAGCATTAGAGCTGCTATTTCTACAAAAGTAAGAAGCTATTGCGGTCTCTTCAGCTGAAGAAGAGTATAGGGGGGTTGTGAATGTTGTCGTTTAAGGAGTTTGGTTACATGGGATTCTTACAGAGTTTGGAATTCACACTTCTCCTTAGTAGACATTTTATGTGATAATCAAAGAGCAATTAAGATTTCCAGTGATCCAGTACAAAAGCAACATACCAAACACAAAGGTTCATATGTAATATATCAAGGAACTAGAGCACAACAAGACCATCACACTGCATTACTGCCCTACAAAAGAGCGGATTGTAGATATTTTCACAAAGTATTTCACTCAGAAGAGATTTGTCTATCTTAGATCTCTACTTGGTGTGAAGGCTTGATTGAGTTCCCTAACTATTCATTTTCAAGAGGGGGGGACGGGGGGGTCCCCATGAGGTTTTCCTTGTTTCATCGGTTTCATGAGTAGTTATTTTTTCATTATTGCATGGGTGACCTTTGGTCGTAGTTTCCAGGGCTCAAGTTGTCCAAGTTTGGATTATGGGGGGTGTTCATATTATTTAATAGTCATACCTTGTACACTTCAGTCATTTTGTCAATTTCCTAGTTTAGGATGATGTTATCACTTTCCTAGTGTTATGTAGATGTTATCTAAGGCCCACTATCCACTTGATGCGCCCTCATGCATGAGTTTAAGAGGTATGGAGACCAATCCCTATATTTTAGGATCCCACTCGGTGTTCCAGGAGTCTCACCCTCACATGAGTAGAGTCAAGCTCTGATGGCCACTTTTAGTTATCCAAGTCTCCTAACGCGCCACTTTTGCATGGGATTTGCATGATTTAAGGATAAAGGTGCCTATGCTCACCTACCAGAATCGGTTAACTTATTGTTAATTGATCCAGTTGTTTGGAGTTGCACTAGTGATGTCTACAGTGATTATTTTTCCTATGCTAGTCATGTTTACAGTCAGAAAATCAAATCACTCATGGGATATTCAAATTTCCTCCTTTGTATTATGTATTGTTCATACACACATTAACGATAATTGTTACCAGTTATTGCTACCAACTTGGTTTTTATTCCATGTTTAAGTTCACAGTGCATTTTTACCAATTTTAACATTGCAATTCATCATTCTTCCTAATTCTTTCACTGTAAGGTATTATTCATCCCGATGACCCCCTGTGGTTCATAATTTCACAGTTTGAACCAACAACGTTGCAAGGAATGATTTAACAATGCACCTTATCGCCAATTGATCTACACCCAAGGGGAAAAATTGATGCAAATACATTTATCACACCTTGAAAAGTTTCTTTGTGATCACAACCTTTAAAAATCTATTTCTCATTATCATATTGAAATGGGATTGTGATGAAACAATTACAAACATGTCTTACTACCAAAAAGTTGGAAATCACAAATATAATACTTCAAAAGGAGATTATTGCTACTATAATTCTAACACTTTACCCATTTCCCATTTATTCAACAAGAAGCCAATTGTGGAATTCATAAATAAAATCTGCAATTACTACATTTATTGCTAACACAAAGAAATCAGATTTATGCTATCACATATGTGAGCACCCATAGTCCACAAGGGGGGGGTGAATCTGTGGACTCAAGAAAATATTTCGAAAAAAAAACTTTGTAAAGTAGTCAACTATGCCTTTTGACTTTTGGTAATTACTTCTTATAGCAGTTTATTAAGATCTTTCTATCAGTTCAGTAAACAGACATATACACTGGTAAACATCAAGATTCTCATAACCATTAAAACTTATATTTATGTCCAAAATTTTTACAAGAAATGTATGGAGGTGCTTCCACACCTCGAGAGGCTTACAACCTCTGGTTTATCAGCTTCAGCTGAAAGGGTGCTACAACACCCTAGGCAAGCTACAACTTGCCAAAGGACAAATATGTCCTTCCCTTGCTCCACCCAACCACCTTTAGAATCAAATGGTGCTTAACTGCTATTTGTAATTTTTTTTCAAACAGGCCTCGGACTGTCATAACTTGAATTCACTTGATCTAATCTGGACCAAGCTTCACTTATTCTGATTCTTCACAAGTTCGGACTGAGACAGCTTGATGAAAAGGTTCACCAATATGGGATTTCTTCACAATCACCTTCAGACCTGTTCCTTGCTTCAACAAAAGAGAAAAATAGAAAAAACTCAGCTCTCTTGACTGTTGTTGCTACTGCTCTACTCCTTCAGACTGCTCCTCAACCCCTTTTGTCTGCTCCTTGACCACTGTTGTTGCTAGACTCCTTCAAAGTGCTCCTCGGCCTCTTCAAGCTGCTCCTACTATTGTTACTACCCTCCTTTCACTCCACCAAAAAACCTCAGAGCCTTCTACTTTTCACTCCTTTACGAAATTGAAGATATTCTCCTTTATTAATATGAAATCGAGCCCTAACTTTATGGGGTCGACCTGTCTGCATTTTTTAACTTTTAAGGAGTCGACTTTGCACTTAATGTTTGAATGTAAATCTTCTTTATGAAGCAGACCTGTCATAAATTCATTAGGCTGACTTGTGATTGGGGTTCTTATTTAGAATTGTTCCCAATACTTTACCCACTTGCCATTTTCATGCCTACTTGTCTATTTCCATGTTTGCCACGTCACCATGTCATCCAACGCATGTACATTGTCCACAACCTCAACATCTTTATCTAGGGTATTAGGGTCATCTCCAATTGACCACAGAATGGGTCAATTGGCTCATTAGGTGGTCAAATGTCCATCACTGTGTGTACTTTGTCTATGTCATCAAGCCATTTTTCTAGCCATGTAAATTGACCTTGACCTTGCCACAGCATCACTTTGACCTTTGTCATTAATGTGTTGTCATCAATGACAACTTTAGCCAACAATCTCCCCCTTTGTCATTGATGGCAATCTCATCCAACTTCTCTCCCCCTTTGAAATTAATGGCAAAAGGGATAGAAGCTAAGTTATTCAAAGCTTCATAATGCCCAAAAAAAATTAGTCTTGATATCTTCATAGTCAATTCTCCCCCTTTGATTGAGTTGGCTATTCTTGCATGGAGATAATCCTTGTGCTTTCATTTTGGTTGTTCATTAAATTGAACTGCTGAATTTCATGCCAGATTGCTCCCCCTGAGCTGATGGCCTAGGAAACAACTTGTCCTTCTTCCTCAAAATGTTGTACCGCAAATACCTTTTCACAACCTACTCTGCTCTTTAAAACTTGCTCTGTAATACTTGTTGTACTGAGCTTCATTTTCTACCAAGAGTTTTTTTTTAATTCTTCATATATTCCATGAGATTTGCTTTGGTCCGAACTTCATGCTTGCGGCTGGCTGTTGTTATAAATTGTTATGTAGCTTGCTCTTCCTTGCCAAAATATATTTTGCTGTAGCCAGCTCGGATTACCTATTGAAAGTAGATAGACCGGTTGCCTTTGAACCACCGAATACCACTGCCAAATATTTCTCAAAGCTTTCTTCAAACTTCAGCTTTATCACATGGTTATTCTTGGACCTGTTTGCGCAAGTTCTGAATCTTCCATCTATGGCTGCCTTGGGTGCTAAGACTTTATAGCACCCTACTATGTGAAAAATAAAAAATTCAATATTGCAAGGAGATAACTCCCAACTTCTGTCTTAGATAATCAAAGGCATCTTTGGGCAGATTCTTGGTAAAGATGTCAGCTACTTGTTCCTTTGTATTCACATATTCCAATTTCACCTGTTGTTCATTAACTTGTTCTCGAAGAAAATGATACTTGATGGGTATATGCTTAGTCTTAGAGTGCAAAACCAGATTTTTAGATATGTTGATGGCACTCGTATTGTCACAGTAGATTGGTATAGGCTGATTGTATTAGACTTGAATTTCTTTTAAGAATTGGTTCATCCACAAAACCTGAGTGCAACACTCAGTTGCTGCTATATATTCAGCCTCATTAGTAGACAAGGAAATGGATGATTGCTTTCTACTTGACCAAGCTACCAGTCATTCTCCTAAGAAGAATGCATTCCCACCAGTACTTTTCCTGTCATCTAAATTGCCTGCCCAATTTGATTCGGTATAAGCTATAAGGTTAAACTTTTGATTTTTAGAATACCAGAGTCCAAACTCAGTTGTGCCTTTGAGATATCTGAAGATTCTCTTGACAGTCAGTACATGTGAAATTTTTGGGCAAGACTGGAATCTGGCTACCATACCAACAACTTGCATGATGTCAGGTCTTGAAGCAGTTAAATATAACAGGATGCCTATCATAGACCGATAGTGTGAAACATTAACTAATGGTGCATCATCATCTTTACTGAGCTTGCAACTAGTGGTCATAGGTGTACTTACAGGGGCACATTCAACCATTCAAAAAAAATTATCATTTCTTTTAGTTACTTGGACTGAGATATAAAAATCCCCTTGGATGATTCAGAGATCTGAAGTCCAAGGAAAAATGACAGTTCTCCAATCATGGACATTTCAAATTCTCGTTCCATGACCTCAACAAACTCATGACTTAGTTTATCATTATTGCAACCAAATATAAAGTCATCAGCATAGACCACAGTAATCAGAAGTTCATCTTTTTCTAATTTGAAATAAATATTATTGTTTGCATTGCTTCTTTTGAATCCTTGTTGAATAAGATAGTTTTCTAAGCGAGCATACCAAGCTCTCGGAGCTTGTTTAAGCCCATAAAGAGCCTTCTTCAACTTCCAAACATAATCTTCTTTTCTGGGCTGCTTGAAACCCTCTAGTTGTTCAGCGTAGACTTCTTCATTTAGTTCACCGTTCGAAAAGGCAGATTTTATATCCAGCTGATATACCTTAAAAATTTTAAAATAGGAGTATGCAAGGAACATTATGATAGTTTCCATGCAAGCAACTGGGGCAAAAGTTTCATCAAAGTCCACTCCTTCAACCTTAGCATAACCTTTGCATACAAGTGATCTAGCTTTATTCTTGACTATCTTGCCTTCTTCATTCATCTTGTTTTTGAACACCCACTTGGTGCCAATTATATTTTTGTCTTTTGGTCTAGGAATCAGCTCCCAGGTTCCACTTTTCTTAATTTGACTGAGTTCATCACTCATTTCCTTTTCCCATGATTCATCTGTATGTGCTTCGGTGGAGGTTTTGGGCTCAATGGTTGATAGCAAGGCAAGATCTCTTCTTCTTTGTGTTTTTCTGAATTGAATTCCATCTCCAATATCTCCTATGATGAGATCATCAGGATGATCTCTCTTAACTGAATTGAATGAAGGTTTGTTAGATGATTATCTTTTTCCAGTTGTTGTGGATGCAGGTTCTTCTTCATCTTGGATCCTGTCTTGTTCTTCATTCTGATTTTCTGCTTCATCCTTCATTGATTCTTCTTCTTGATTGACTGTATCTTCTACTTCTATTTCACTTAGTTCTTTAATGTATTTAGGTAGTTTCTCATCTACTTTAACATCTATGCTTTCAACAATCCTCCCCAGCCTCTTGTTATAGCATTTGTATGCTTTATTACTTATATAATACCCAAGAAATATTCCTTCGTCATATCTGGAGTTAAATTTTCCAAGGTTATCAACATTGACCTTGATGTAACACTTGCTTCCAAATACCTTAAAATATCCAACTGAAGCAGGTCTGCCTTTCCACACCTCATACGGTGTTTTATCACCGTCGACTTTCAGCTGGGCTCGGTTTATAATGTATACTATTGTTTCTATTGCTTCCCTCCAGAAGGCATCTGCAATGTTGGCCTCAAGAAGCATAGTTCTAGTTGTTTCTTGGACAGTCCTATTCTTCCTTTCTGAGACTCCATTTTGTTGTGGAGTTTTTGCCGCACAAAACTGCCTTTGGATTCCATGACTTTCACAAAACTGATTGAACTCATTGGATGTGAATTCACCTCCATTATCAGATCTTAAGCACTTGATCTTGTGACCACTTTCATTTTCCACCTAGGCTTTGAAGACTTTGAATTTGTCAAATGCTTCTAATTTTTCCCTAAGAAAAGTTACCCATACCATTCTTGTGAATTCATCTATGAGCAGCATGAAGTACCTTTCTCCTTGCAAGGATTGGGTTCGAGCAGGCCCACACAGATCTGTATGAATCAATTCCAAAGGTTTTGAGGTTGAGGGTTGTTCCTTTCTTTTGAAACTTGCCCTAATTTGCTTTCCATGTTGACATGAGTCACATAAGCTTGGTGTTGGATTGGATAACTTGGGTAAACCTCTAACTACCTCTGTTATGTTGATTTTGACTAAATCGTCAAAGTTTAGATGTCCCAATATTTTGTGCCATAACCAATTCTCATGAGTGCGATCAACATAACAATTTTCTCCCTGGATCTCTTCTAAAATGTAAACATTTCCGGGAGTTCCTCTTCCAACGATTCTTTTTTATCCATTCCTTCGAATCTCACAGCCATGAGCATAAAAGACAATATTATAGTCAGAATCACATATCTGTCCTACACTTAGTAGATCATGTTTTAACCCCTGCACATATAACACATTCTGTGCCTTTGCTCTACCTTTTAGAGCAACAATCCCTTTGCTAATTATTCTAGCTGTGCCATCATCACCAAATGACACATCTCCACTTTTTGCTTTGGTCAAGGAGATAAATTTCCTTTTGTCACTAGTCATGTGCCTGGAGCAACCGTTGTCAATATACAAGTGATCTTCATCCTTTTGAGCATAAAGGGCTATCCCACAAAAGTCATGAGCCCTGTCTTCTTCTTCATAAGAACTTTTCTTCAATCGACAGTCTTGTGCTGAATGTCCAAAATTATTACATGTTGTGCACTCATCTTCAAAATTGTTAAGTATTGAGAATGGATTTTTATTGGAAGGATCATACATGTTGTGACTCCTAATTTGATTCAAATTTGTAATTGGTTTTCCTAGAAAGATTTATCCTTATTAGTGCCTTACAGTCAGCTGCCATGTGACCAAAATTATTACAGGTATAGTAGTTCCCATAGAACAAACTTGGATATTTTTGTCCTCTAGTATAATACTGATTGTTTTTAAAAGATGTTGGATACCTCTGCTCTCTAGCAGAAATCTGATTGTTTGACTTTGCAGTGATTGGTCTCCAAATATTATTTGGGGAAGGTTGGTTCCTTCTAGTTTCATCATTATATTTTACTAGATCGACATGACTCTTTGAGGTGTTTATCTCCATGTTTTTGAGGTTGCTAATCTCCTTGATTAGTTCTTCACTTTCTTTTTCCTTGTCTATGAGTAGTTTAGAGGCTTCTTCCAATGGTTGCCTGATCTTTCTTAATTTTGTCCTGTGTTTGACCAACTTGTCCCTCAAGCTTCGAACTTCTTGGTCTTTAGAGCATTCAACCTTTGATTCTCCAAAACCAATCCCACTTTTATCTCCAAAGTCTCTTTGTTGGTTGTGATCATATTGTTAAAGTCTACTGATCTTTTCTCAAACTTTCTAGTGAGCATGTCTGACTTCTTCATCTATTCTTGTAGATCATTGATTTCATTTTCCTTCTTTATTAGGTCCTCTTTCAGATCCTTGGCTAACTGTCTTTTGGCTATGACATATTCTCTTGTTCGCTTCTTGTTAATATCCCTCAAGTTTTCTATTTCTTCTAGGTCTGTTACTAATTCTGCCTCAAGATCAACTACAGTTGTTTCTTCATTTGATTCTTCATGATGATATTGATTTTCCATTGCAAGAAACATAATTTCATTTCTGTCAAGGTTCGAGTTTTCCTCATCTTCGTCAAAGTATGACACTTCATCATCATCCTTAGAATAAAAATTTTGCTTCTTCATCATTCAACCTTTGAATTGATACTTATTTTGATTAGACATACCTCTATCTCCTTTGTGTGGGCACTTGGCAGTAAAGTGTCCTATTTTTTCACAGTTGAAGCACTTCAAAGGGAGCTTACTCTTATATCTACCAGTGCCTCTAGGCAGTTTGTTAACAAAGTTTTCCATCTCCTCATCTGAGACATCTTCAAGATCACCAGATAACTGACCCTTCATGTCCTGTTGATTCTTCGTTGCATCTTTAAAGGGTGCTTCTTTAGGCTTAGAGTCTTCAATCCTCATTTCATAGGTTGTGAGTATCCCATGCAACTCATCCAATTTGAGTTGGTCTAGAGTATCTCTGTCTTCAACTGTAGAAACTTTGGAATTGAATCTGGAAGGCAGAGATCTTAGTATAGTTTGAACTACCATTGTTTCTTTGATTTCTTCTCCAAGCCCTCTCATAGTGTTTACCACTTCTTCAACCCTTTGAAGGTATGCAGCAATGTTCTCTTCTTCCATCATCTTTAGTCCTTCAAATTGAGACCCGTAAGTCTGCAATTTTTCCTTTTGGACCTTTGAGTCACCTTTGTATACATTGTTCAGCTTGTCCCATACTTTCTTGGTGGTATCATAATTCATGACTTTGACAAACTTTGAGTTTTCCAATCCTCCTAAAATTTCATTCAAGGTTGTCGCATTGTTTTCACAAGCCTTCTTTTCTTCGTCAGTTGTTGGTGTGCATTCTTAGGTATCACATACCCATTGATGATACTGGCCCATACATCAAAACCTAGAGACATCAGATACACCTTCATTCTTTTGCTCCAAAATGTATAGTTTGTTCCATCAAACTTAGGAATTTCCCTGAACTTCATTGTTTGACAAGGACGTGCTCTTCAAGAATTACCTTCAAGATGATCTAGCTCTAATGAAGGTACTTGCTCTGATACCAATTGTGAGCACCCACAGTACACAGAGGGGGGCGGGGTGAATCTGTGGACTCAAGAAAATATTTCGAAAAAAAAACTTTGTAAAGTAGTCAACTATGCCTTTTGACTTTTGGTAATTATTTCTTACAACAGTTTACTAAGGCCTTTCTACCAGTTTAGTAAACAGACATATACACTGGTAAACATCAAGATTCTCATAATAATTAAAACTTATATTTATGTCCAAAATTTTTACAAGAAATGTATGGAGGTGCTTACAACCTCTTGTTTATCAGCTTCAGCTGAAAGGGTGCTAAACACCCTAGGCAAGCTACAACTTGCCAAAGTACAAATATGTCCTTCCCTTGCTCCACCCAACCACCTTCAGAATCAAATGGTGCTTAACTGCTATTTGTAAAAAAATTTCAAACAATCCTCAGTCTGTCATAACTTGAATTCACTTGATCTAATCTAGAGCAAGCTTCACTTATTATGATTCTTCACAAGTTCGTAATGAGACAGCTTGATGAAAAGGTTCACCAATCTGGGATTTCTTTGCAGTCACCTTCAGAACCTGTTCCTTGCTTCAGCAAAAGAGAAAAACAGAAGAAAAAAAAAACTTAGCTCTCTTGACTGTCGCTGCTACTGCTCTACTCCTTCAGAATGCTCCTCGGCCCCTTCTGTCTACTCCTCGACCACTGTTGCTGCTAGACTCCTTCAAACTGCTCCTTAGCCTCTTCAGGCTACTCCTACTGCTGCTACCCTCCTTTTACTCCACCGAAAAACTTTAGAGCCTTCTACTCTTCACTCCTTTACGAAATTGAAGATATTCTCCTTTATTAATATGAAATCGAGCCCTAACATTATGGGGCCGACCTGTTTGCATTTTTTAAGTTTTAAGGAGCCGACTTTGCCCTTAATGTTTGAATGTAAATCTTCTTTATGAAGCCGACTTGTCATAAATTCATTAGGCCGACTTGTGACTAGGATTTTTATTTAGAATTGTTCCCAATACTTTACCCACTTGCCATTTTCATGCATGCTTGTCTATTGCCATGTTTTCCATGTCACCATGTCATCCAAGGCATGTACATTGTCCACAACCTCAACATCTTTGTCTAGGGTATTAGGGCCATCTCCAATTGACCACAGAATGGGTCAATTGGCTCATTAGGTGGTCAAATGTCCAACATTGTGTCTACTTTGTCTATGCCATCAAGCCATTTTTCCAGCCATGTAAACTGACCTTGACCTTGCCACATGATAACTTTGAACTTTGTCATTAATGTGTTGTCATCAATGACAACTTTAGCTAAGGTATTATTCATCCTGACGATCCCCTGTGGTTCATAATTTCACAGTTTGAACCAACAACATTGCAAGGAGTGATTTAACAATGCACCTTATCGCCAATTGATCTACACCCTAGGGGAAACATTGATGCAAATACATTTATCACACCTTGAAAAGTTTCTTTGTGATCACAACCTTTAGAAATCTATTTCTCATTATCGTATTGAAATGGGATTGTGACGAAACAATTACAAACATGTCTTACTACCAAAAAGTTGGAAATCACAAATATAATACTTCAAAAGGAGATTGTGGCTACTATAATTCTAACACTTTACCCATTTCCTGGAAGCCACTTGTGGAATTCATAAATAAAATCTGCAATTACTACATTTCTTGCTAACACAAAGAAATCAGATTTATGCTATCACATACGCTTATTGAAATCAAGAAAGAACAAATAGAAATCCAAGTGATGAGAGGAAGAGGCAACTTATCCTATTTAATTATGGGGGGTGACCAATGATCAAACTAGAAGGGTGGGTCTTAATTTCAATTGGAAGGACATTTATTCTTGGAGCCCTTCAGAGATCAAGGGAAATATAAATAATTGTACTTCAATTGACAAGTATAAATTAATTGAACCATTTCCCTCAAAAATGCAAAAAACAAATATTGCCCTTCCAATTTTTTACAATCTTAAACAATTGAGGACCCCCTAATATCAACATGAAAAAACGATATTTTTTCAATAAAACCTAATTTGAACACATTGATTTGACATATATGTAACATTAATTTTACAGTTCAATAACATAGAAATTATTCTATTGTATTTTCTCGAGTTGGAGCATACTTCATTATACATAAAAACTACTTAGACTATGCAATAACCATATTGCGACATTTGTGTGATCTTATGCATAGTGCAGAACATTGTAACTAGATATAGTCTTAAAAAAAACTAGAACCATGAGAGAATTACTTAATGTTAACTATATACAAAAGGAAGCCACTAAACAAAACGTGGCTATAATAAACCTACAACTAAAAAATACATATAAAACCAACCAAAAACTTAATTTAAACCGAAGAGAGGGAAGCCATCCAAGCCTAAGAGATGTAAGAATGATGGGCATTGGGTGCCTAAGAAAAAGCAATACATAGCGCGAAAAATGTAAAAAAAAATCCTACATACCAAGAAAGTTAGCAACGCTAGCATCATCGTGGTCGAGGCATCAAATTTTGTTGTTCAACACTTGTCGTGACATCATACAGGTATGGGATGGAGGGGCAATGGAATCAAGCCTAAGTCAATTGGTTCCTTGCAACTCGCTGCATATCTAAGTCTCAACAATTTTCCTTTTAAATTGAACCTGAACACCAAAAGAAGTTTGTTAATGGCTGGATTTGAGAAAGTTCTAGGTGTGAGTAATTACAAGCTCGGGGATCTAAAATTTGTTGTGTTTTGTACCAATCCACGATTCAACGAATTAGTAATCACGAGTAGGAAAAATATTTTTTTTAATGAAAATAATTAATGTATCTACCTCTATGTCAAAACCATTTCCATGCTGATGCAGGCCACTACCCTCCTTATTGTCTTATCAAAAGGCACGAGAATAAGGAAGAAGACGTAAAATTATGGACATCAAGTTCAAAGAATGCCTTGCAATCACATTGGTAAGGAGTGATGAGAAGATAACAACAATCCAACGTGTTAAATCTCACTTGATAGTCTCAATTAAAGACTTATGTGGTAAATTAATGTAAGACTTAATACTCTTTATGTCTTGACACATTTGATATTTTATGGTTGTCTTTGCGCCTTGACCCAATTGATATTATAAGGTGAGGATGTGTGGTTAGTTATGACTATGAGGTGAGGATTTAAAGAGAAGAGGATGTAAAGTCGTGTAATTTTTATACGTATTTTGGTGGTAAGTGTTGAGGACAAATGAGAAAACACAATTGTTTGGAAGGACGGAGGGAGATTACATCATGATCATGCACCCATCAAATTGAAGACTATTCTTGAGCCAAAGATTGTTTTGTTTTAATTTTATTAATAACCATTATGGTGTTTTGATCCAAATGTTTTTTCTAACTCATTGTTTCTCCATATTTTGTGCCTAGTGACACCTCTCTATACCAATGCATAAATCAACCTCTACACAGTTTGTGATCCTAGTTGCATGCCATTATTTGTAGTTGCATGACATCAAGTGTTTTGATATAGTTGTCATGAGTCCATGATATTCACGCAAGAAATGAAGTCTTGTAGAAGAGGACTCGTCAAACCGACCATTTGAATTTCATTTTGACGAAAAATGAGTGGACATTGGTAACTATGTTCACATTGTTAGAAAAATTGGATCGCAAAGCAATAAGAATAAAGAATAACAAGATGCAAATATTAAAACACATTATAAGAGAGACATATATAACGTGGTACATCCAAGATAGAATACTTCCACACAGAAATTGCCAGTCCTTTATTATTATTTAGTCTAGCAAAATGAAGGGATACAACCTGCAGCAACCTCGTCGCACTTCCTCTTCACTCTCTCATAGTCTCTATCTTACAATCATATTGTGCATAGCCGTATTACACCCCCCGCACCCCCCTGATGGGTTGAGTGTACAGTAAAATTGGGGTACAAACACGGCTGAACAAGAACATCTATGAATCTGGAAGATCGGGCTCCACAACCAACACACATATTAGGTAGTAGGAACAAAGTTTTGGGCTTGTTTCAGGCCTAGTAGCAAACTAGTAGTTGTTCTCTGTTGTTAAAACCACATTCGTTGACACATTGTCACACCTTAGATTGTATCCCCAAGTGACTTAGAACTTAGAGTCACATCCCGATGGTGAGTTCCTCGTAGTCTTCAGTCATCACTCATCATCTTGCACGGCGAAGCACCGATTGCGTGACGTGAGTGAGTGATTATAATTTATGGTATTTCCAATATTTTGAAGGACTAGTCAAACTTTATAGCATAGGAATTTCTACATCTTGAGAAATTTACATGGATGGGTAATATTTAATGTTGCCCTGCTTTTGAAGTGTTGATATAAATTGTGTTCTCAATTGGAAAGGTAAATTCAAATTTTAATTTTTTTTGAAGGGCAATTTTAACTTTACACTTCTAGGAAGGGCTAAAAAGGGCTTAAATTTGAACAATGAGGTCGACCAAATGACAATACACTAAATGCATTATTTCACTAAGACATCCACATACATTTGAAATACAAATATAACTCATGCATTCACTCTACCTTTCAAGGTAAAGCAGGTAAAGCTAGAGGAAGGTTTTATAACCAACATGTGGAAAGATACACAAGGAAGGATTAATAGCCGAAAATATGAAGTCCTTGGGCTCATGCTTTTTGTTTACATAACTAACTAATCTGAATCTACCAGATATGCTTGAGAGGAAGGCTTTATAAGCAACATATGGAAAGTTACACGAGGAAGGATTCATAGCCGAAAATATGAAGTCCTTGGGCTCAGGCTTTTTGTTTACATAACTAACTAATCCGAATCTACCAGATATGCTTATGTGACTAAAGATAACGTCATATCACCATTTCAGCTGACCCTCATTAAAGGAGTTTCACCCAAGTGTTTGTAAGGCAAAGGAAATCCTCTACCTTCACTATGTGAAGGTGAAGATGGAAACTTGAACTTTCAAAGATAGCCCAACCAAGTAAGCAATGATCTTCAAAGTGTGCTAATGCATGTCGAAATGTTTTGTCTTTCCTGTCAAAGAGGGTCTTCACGATACATAAAGCTGGAGTAAAACTGTGTGGTAAGAACTACTTGATAGGCCCATGCGGGGTCCCATCAGTTTGACATGATGAAATTGATAGGATTTGGTGATAAATGTGTAAGAGTTAAGAATTTGTATGTTTTTCTAGGATGCTATGTGGTAGGTGATAGTGAATGGTGAGATGTCCTCTCCCTTTAGCCTCCAAAGGGTTATCAGGTAAGGCTGCCCTTTATGCCATTTGTTGATATATTTTAAGCAAATTCCTTGGGTCACCTTATACAAAAGGATAATGGGAAGAGGAGTTTCAGATAACCGTGGACTAAAACGAGATATTTCTTTTAGACTTTAGTCTTTGGATCAGCAATCAATGAACACAAGACTCGGTATATAATAATAAAAATAGAGACCCCTCCTACATAGATTAATAAAAAATAGAAAATAATCAATGTAGGGAACATAACTAAGAACCTTAAGGATTCCCTTTGATCTAGAAACATCTCATATAGATTACCATACCTTATAAGAATACGCTACCACGTGAAATGCAAGGAAACAAATTATAAACTAGCTCAGGGACCATCCGGAATTAAGCAAGAAATTTGTAGTCGTCTACTTGCAGTAGAAAGAATCAGGATCACCCTGTTGTTTATCAGGGTATGCCTCAACCCACTTTCTGTACTCCTGATTCATTCTATCTCTTTCTTCAGTTGTTAAATTCTTTGTCCAGTCAGGTTGGAATTCTGGAATCATGGTTTGATAGGCTGCAATTTCTTGCATCTTCTTCATCCGAGGAATTCTCAACTCTTCAAACCTGGAAATATTCCAAAGCAAGTATATGAGATTCATCGTCTTTCCATTTTTTTATTAAATCTTATATCTAGCTGATGGCATCGGATGGACAACAACATTGTTAACCTTCTAACAGCTTCTTCAACGCTCTCTGTGGATAAAGATGACGCATTTGCAACCTCAAGGAGAAGAGAAAGCTGATGAGCATCCTCAAATGCGGTCCTTGCTCCTTGCCCTGGCCCAGTATACTGAGCATGTGCAGCTACATGACAATCAAAGATCAATGTTAATCGCTATGAACTAAATATTTGCAATCTCTAAATCTAAGTGTATACATGATTTTTGCGCGGATAGGGTGGTTAGATTTGGTAGCTAAACCATGGAAAGAGTAACGATGATATTGGTTATGTATTATATAATTTGGAGAACTTGCTTTGTGAATAAACAGGGAAGCATAGGAGTATTCATCATGATTTTGATGGAAGAAAGGAAGCTCTGCTTAGCAAAAGTGAAATGAATGTGTAATGGAATACCATCACCAATCAATAAAACATGACCATCTGCATCGCTCCACTTATTTATTGGCAACCTATCCATCATCTTTCGTTCTGTTATGATCTCTTCACTAGTCGCCTCTATAGCCACTCGCAGATTATCCCATCCAACAATTTCGTCTAGTTGCTTCAAAGCACGACTTTTACAACCAGGGGCACCAAGCCTTGCTTTTCCATCTACAAGTGACTTTGCCAGGTCCCCTGTGTCATCTCTTTTACGGAGTAACCACATGGTATAATCTCCTGCAGCAAGTGTCGAAAATTGTAGTTTAGACAGTTATTCTATTTAATAAAACTTGAAGGCATTCTGAAGCACAAGTAGCTATAGCCTATAACTATAAGCATAGATCTTTTGGGTGACAATTGGCTTCAGGCAGACCAGAGAAGAATTGCAAGAGTGCAATTTGTAGTTAGAATAGATTCTATAAAGTTGATCACAAGCCGAAAATATGATGTGTAACTATATTAAAGACAAATTGCAACATGGTATCAGTATCACAAACACTAAGAAAACCAAAAACTGCTGTCTCAGCCACGCACTTGCAGTGGCGTTCTAATGCTGTGTGTCAAGACTCAAAAGCACTTAAAAGATAGAGTAGAATCATTAAAGACAATACATACTCATAACGATCTAAGAGGTCTAACCTGTAGAACAGTTATAACAAGTTGATATCGTGATTTGTAACGACTGTTGTGGAAAATAAGCGTTGGAAACATTATACTTGAATCCCAAGTGCTGCCTCTACTAAGACTGAAAATTAAATGAAATAATATAATTTTGCTGGTAGTTTTAAAGTAAGATTTTTGTGTGTGTGCTGATACAATGGCTAAGTCAGTCAATGTAACTGTTAATAACGACAACTAAACTAATGTATTTATGGGATGTTTTCATAACGAGCATAACCGGCAGTGATTTTACTCATGTAACTTATTTCAAGAAGTATACAGTGCATGGTTGGGATACGTAATGTAATGATAGTCTATGAGGCTGAGGCTTCTCATGTAATCTCTTGTTCTTCATTAATGAGCTTCAATACTTTGCTTGTGTGGATGTTTTCCCTTAATGAGTTTTATCACAAGATAATGCTTGTTTATGATGTTGTTTCTTCGTAGTTCTTTGTCTCTGAAATATAACAAGTGGTATCAGAGCAAGGTGGAGTCTTCTTGCGCTGTGCATGTGTCTGAATGCAAGTGGGCCTCTGCAGTTGAATGTGAAGAGGAGTCATCCACACCTGGATGTGAAGATGAAGAGAGCCGCTGCCTGAGTTGATGGAGAGGTGAGCCTACTGATCATCACTGCCAGAGAACTTGCTGTCAGAGAACTGGCGCATGAAGAGAGAGCCTGGGGGAAAGAGCTTTCCTAGAGAAAATCCCCACCATGGAGGCTCGCACCCGCGCGTGGATTGAGTCTTCCTGGAGACTGTGAGCTGCTGCGGACCGTGGCTTGCTGGCCGGGGTAGAGGTAAAGCCACCCTGAAGAGAAGAAGCGTAAAGAGGGAGTCAACAACCACCGCGGAGAGCGTGGAGAGCCTGCAGCTGGACCAGCTGGACCACCGGTCGTTGGTTGTTGGACGTGTGGGGTGGAGAGGAGAGGTGAAGTCACCGTGAAGAGAGCTACGCGTGGAGGCAATTTGCCCGCTGTGGAGAAGCAACAGTAAAGAGAAGTGTGAAGATCGATGCCCACCAAGAAGAGAAGAAGCTACTGGTCGCATGAAGAAGAAGGGGTCGTTGACTAGAATAGAGCCCAGCATGTGGAGAAGGGGGTTTGCTGACAGTCAAATCGTGAAGAAGGGAGTCCTACGATGTTGTTGAAGGACCATGAGAGCCCGTCTGAGTAGAAGGAGAGTGGTGAGCCCATCTGGCCAACAAACTTCTCGGGTAAAGAAGAAAACCTATGCTATTTTGTTTGAAAGTATATATATATATATATATATATATATTAAATTTACAGCATTGAAGTATAAACTCTGAGCGAGGATTGATAATTTTTGTTCGAAAGAATATACTGTTGTTTGTTTGGGAGTATTTTGTTCAGATATATATTAAAATTCTCAATAATGTCTAACACAAAGTTTGAAATTGAAAAATTTAATGGTAAAAATAATTTTGAACTATGGAAATTAAAGACGCGGGATCCATTAGTACAACAGGGGTTACAGAAAGCCTTAGACGGTAAGAGAAAGAAACCTCTAACTATGAAAGATGATGAATGGAAGGAATTAGATGTCAGAGCGTTGAGCACAATTTGATTATGTCTTGCAGATGATGTGTTATTTAACATTGTTGGAGAAAAGTCATCAGTGAGCCTATGGAGCAAGTTAGAAAGTTTGTATATGACCAAATCTTTGACAAACAGAATTTACTTGAAGCGACAGTTGTATGGCATGAGAATGAAAGAAGGTACGAAGATAGAAAATCATTTGAATGTTTTTAATACTCTTATTTGCCAGTTGAGTAGTATGGATGTTAAAATTGATGATGAAGATAAAGCAGTCAATCTCTTATGTACTTTACCTGAATCTTGGGGTCAAGTAGTTTCTTCCATTAACCTTAGTACAACTGATACCTTAGAATTTGACAATGTGGTTGGAGCATTATTGTTTGAGAAATTAAACAAGAAATCTCATCTTGAAACCTCTTTACCAGAAGCTTTGGTTGTTAGAGGTCGATCCAAAGAGAAAGGAGAAAAGTCAAGAGGTACTTCCAGGTTTAAATCGAAGGGCGGAAAGAGCAAATTAAAATGCTGGTACTGTAACAAGACTAGTCATCTCAAGAAGGACTGTTGGAAAAAACAAGAATCCAAGAAAGATGACTCCAAATCAGAGGAAAATTCAGTTAAGTCTGATTCATGTATGATCGATGAGGTTTTGTCCGTTTGTAATATTTCTGAATATAATGAAGAATGGCTATTTGATTCTAGTGCTTCGCACCATATCTATCCTCATAAAGATTGGTTTGCTTCCTATCAAACAATTAATGATGGAATAGTTCTTTTAGGAGAGAATCATTCATGTAAGACCTTTGGGGTTGGAAGTGTTAAAATTAAAATGTTTGATGAAGTTATAAGAACACTTACAGATGTTAGACATGTACCTGAATTAAAGAAAAAATTAATTTCTTTGGGAGTGTTGGATTCTTGTGGTCATAAGTTTACAGGTTTAAGTGGAGTACTAAAAGTATCTAAGGGTGCTTTAGTGGTCATGAAGGCACAGAAAACGGGAAACCTTTACAAATTGGTTGGAAGAACTCAAGTTAATGATACAACATTAGTATCTGAAGAGGATTCAGCATCCACTCAATTATGGCATCAACGTCTTGGTCATATGAGTGAAAGAGGACTTTAGGTATTAATGAATCGTAAATTGCTTCCAAATCTGAAAAATCTGAATTTGATGTTTTGCACACATTATGTATTTGGAAAGTAGTGTAGACAAAAATTCAAAGCAGGTAGTCATGTTAGTAAAGGTGTTCTCAACTACATTCATTTTGATTTGTGGGGTCCGTCTCCTACCATTTCCTATGGAGGAGCAACATATTATGTAATATCTGTAGATGATTTTTCTAGAAAAGTTTGGGTTTATGTCCTGAAAAGAAAAGTTGATGTGTTTAACATGTTTAAACAATTTAGAGTTATGGTGGAAAAAAGAATTGGCAGGAGAATCAAGTGTTTAAGGATGGATAATGGAGGTGAATTTACTTCTTTAGAGTTTGAAAAGTATTGGAAAGATGAAAGGATCATATGACATAAAACAAATGTATATACTCCTCAACAAAATGGCATTGCAGAGCGTATGAATAGGACTCTTCTAGAGAGAGCAAGGAGCATGCTCAGTAATGCTAATTTGGGGCAAGAGTTGTGGGTAGAAGCAGTTTCTACTGCTTGTTATCTAATAAATCGATCACCATCAATGTCAATAGATTGTAAAATTCCGAAATAGGTATGGATTCTAGACTAGTCATCCCTGTGATTATTCGAATTTGAAAATATTTGGTTGTGAAGCTTATGCACTTACTCCCAAAAACCAGCATTCTAAGTTAGACCCTAGATCAAAGAAGTGCATTTTTGTTGGATATGATGATGTAAGAAAAGGGTATAGATTGTGGGATCCTACTGCCCACAAGATCGTCATTAACAGAGACGTAATTTTTTATGAATCTTCTCTAATTAAATCTGAAAATGTAAGAGTTGATGTGGATCAGGAACATGGACTGTCAAAACAACTAGTTCAGTTGGAGAACCAATCTTCTCATGACTCAAAGAAGCAAGTAGAAGTTTTCGATGAAAGAGAAGTGTTGATGTATTTGTAACTTTGGAATGTATTCATCTATGTATCTTATGTATTGTAACCCGATGTTTAATCCGGGATGTATCTATTATGTAATTGAGTCATGTTGTCATGCCCTGATGGTCCGATCGGGAGAATCAATAATGTAAACAAGTCATGTCAAGTCATAGTGGGTAACCCTCCGATTGTGTAAGGGTTAAAGTCCCCGCAGTTCTGGGGCACTAGGGTTATTAGACTCTCCTAATAGAGGTCGGCCCTAGTAGGGTTTTAGTCATGTCGGGATTAGTATAAATAGAGAGCTGGGGTCTCTATTTAGCACACATCACTCACACACTCAAGTGTAGCGCATAGTTGAGGAAGGAGAAGACACTGGGGCTAGACAAGAAGAAGATCACTGCTATCAGGAGTGCATCTTACTGTTTTGGGGTTTTACCTTTTGTGTTGATTCTATCTCTGAGGAAGTTGCGGGGTTTTCTCCTTTATGGTTTCCCCGAGGAAAAACACTGTGTTCATTGTCTCTTGTGTTTGATTGTTGTACTTGTTATTCTCTCAGTAAAGATCCTAACATAATGCTAGCTAGCTTAATGTTGAAAAACTAACATGGTATCAGAGCTAACCTGAGAAGAAGACACTGTGCAGCTGCGGGAACTAGGGCTTCCTAGTTTGTGGATCTTCCTCCACAGATTTTCAGCAAAAGTAATGTGGAACAACTCTCCTCCTTAGGGCACATCTTTCTGTCGAAACAGAACCCAATTCTGAGGTTTTTCAGTTTTGGACCTGTCACTACTGTCGAAAATTAGGGCTTTTCACAGAAGAGGAATTTTTCAATGAGCCCGGGCCTGGATTGATTTCCTCCCCAAAATCGAAGTCAGGGACAAATTTCAAGGCATTTGGGTAGACAAAACTTCGGAAAAGCAAAACCCTAATTTGCTCCTGAACCAACTCTGCAGGATTTCAGCTCAAGTTTCTGATCCAACATCTTGAACCTAGTAAGATCTAAAATCTTTTGTATTTCCATTTGAGGTTCTCAGTTAAGATGTCTCATCATACCAAGCTTGATGAAAAGCTTGAGGGAGCTGATAACTTCCGAGCTTGGAAGTATAGGATCTCCCTAGTCCTGGAAGAGAATGAGTTAGACTCCTACATCCATGAGGAGGTTCCAGTTCCAGAGGGAGATGAGGCTAAGGCCTTGCATAAGAAGTTGGTTATGGCAAAGAGGATCATTGTTGATTCTATCAAGGATCACCTTATCCCACAAGTGTCCTCTCTCAAGACACCTAAAGCTATGTTTGATGCCCTAACCAAATTGTTTGAAGGGAAAAACATAAACCGGAAAATGACCCTAAGAAACCAACTGAAGAATGTGAAGATCCAGAATGCAGAAACAATTCAGTCTTACTTCACAAGAGTTTCTCAGATCAAAGAGCAACTAGAAGCAGTTGATGAAGAAGTGGAAAATGCAGAAATTGTGATGACTACATTGAATGGCCTTCCTAGGTCATGGGATTCTTTCATCCAAGGAATCTGTGCTAGGAAGAAGGTAGTCAAGTTCAGCAGTCTATGGGAAGAGTGCTCTCAAGAAGAAGCTCGGATAGCAGCTCGAGAAGAGAAGATGGGAAGTGAAGACCAAGCTCTTACGGTACAATCCAAGTCTCACTCTAAGTCAACCAAAAAAAGATCTCAATACTTCAGAGGTAAGCACTTTCACAAGGATAACACTAGAAAGATTTATCTAGGATCATATGTTATACATGTGATGAAGCAGGACATTATGCAAGGAATTGTCCTAAGAAACCCAAGCCAACAAAGAAGAGAAACAAAAGAAGACATCATGCTCATGCTGCAGAGGATGATGAACCATCCAAGAAAAGATCCAGATATGAAAGTGAAGATTCTTCAAGCGAGGATGAATATGTTTTGATCTCCGCTCTCACAGGTAACATTACTCATGGAAGTGATGATTGGCTCATCGACAGTGGGGCTTCCAAACATATGACAGGATTCAAGGAATCCTTTGTGAGATTGTCAGAACATGAATCACCTCACAAGGTGAAGCTAGGAGATGACTACCAATATCCAATAAAAGGTAGTGGGGAATCTTCCTATAAGCTAGACTCTGGAAAGTCTCTAACAATGAAAGAAGTAGTGTTTGTGCCAGGACTCAAGAAGAACCTTCTTTCCATATCAGCATTAGATGCAAAAGGAATGCGGGTTGCATTCATAGATGGTCAAGTCATCATGTGGCCAAAAGGAAAGACCATCGATGATGTGGTAGTGATTGGAGAACAAGAAGGAGGATTGTACAAATTGAAGGGCCATCCAGAACAAGCCTTGGTTTATGACACAGTAGAGCCAAGTGAACTTTGGCATAGAAAGCTTGCACATGTGCATTACAGAGCACTACCTATTGCAAGCAAAGCTATCGAAGGTCTTCCAGAAATCCAAGCAAAATATGATGGGGTCTGCAAAGGATGTGCGAAAGGAAAAAATACAAAGAAGACATTTCCAAGTAGTGAAAGCAAAGCAAAAGGAATCTTGGAAATCATCCACTCCGATGTATGCGATCCTATGTCATCAAACTCACTAAGCGGGTATGCATATTATGTTTCTTTTATTGATGATTTTTCTAGGAAGACATGGGTTTACTTCATGAAGAACAAAGACGAAGTATTCAGCAAATTCAAGGATTTCAAAGCCTTGATCGAGAACCATACTAAAAAGAAGATCAAGACCATTCGATCGGATAATGGCGGAGAATTCACTTCAAATGAATTCAAAGAGCTATGCAAAGAATCAGGGATTAAGAGGGAGTTGTCCACTCCTTATAATCCACAGCAGAATGGGATTGCGGAACGGAAGAACAGAACTATCATGGAAGCTGCAAAAGCAATGCTTCATGATCAAGACCTTCCTATGCATCTTTGGGCGGAAGCTGCCAGAACAGCGGTGTATGTACAGAACCGTACTCCACACAGAGTACTCGAGAACAAGACTCCTGAAGAAGTCTTCTCCGGCAAGAAACCAGAAGTCAACCATCTCAGAATATTCGGCTGTCCTGTGTACATACACATCCCAAGAGAGAAGAGGACAAAATTAGATCCTTCAGGAAAGAAGGGTATATTTGTGGGATACTCTGAAAGCTCGAAGGCTTACAGAATATATTTCCCAGGATACAAGAAGATTGACATCAGCAGAGATGTGACATTTGATGAAGACACAGCTTACAACAAATCCAGAAAGAGACTTGCTGAAGAACCTGAAGAAACAGAAGCACCCAGAATTCATCATACAACCATGAATGAAGAAGCTCAAGAAGAAGATCGAGAATTTGAAGAACCACAAAGACCTGTAGATCCACCTCTGGAGAAGAATCCTCATAAAAGGAAACCTGCTTGGGTACGAGAACTTATCCAAGGTGCGGAAAGATGTGGGGCTCCAGAAGAGAATCACAGAGAAAGAAAAAGGACCAAATCCTATTCCGGGTATGTAGCTTTACTGTGTGATTTCATTGATAAAGAACCTTCCAGTTATGAAGAAGCGGCAGAACAGAAAGAATGGAAGGATGCTATGATCGAAGAGTATCAGTCGATCATGAAAAATGATGTTTGGGATGTTGTCCCAAGACCAAAAGAGAAGTCAGTTGTAACTTCCAAATGGATCTACAAGATCAAGCATGCTGCAGACGATAGCATTGAAAAATATAAGGCAAGATTTATGGCTCGGGGTTTCTCTCAGAAAGAAGGAATAGATAACGAAGAAACCTTTGCACCTGTAGCCAGATACACTTCCATCAAATCAGTACTTGCTCTGGCTGCAGCGATGAAATGGAAGATACACCAGATGGATGTCAAGACTGCTTTCTTGAATGGTGTAGTGGAAGAGGAAGTGTATGTAGAACAGCCACTCGGTTTTGAGACACATGACAGGGAGTCTCATGTGTGCAGATTGAAGAAAGCCCTGTACGGTTTGAAACAGGCACCCAGGACATGGTACGGCAGAATTGATAGCTTTCTATCCAGTTTGGGCTTTACCAAGAGTAAAGCAGATTCCAACCTTTACTACAAGGTTGAAGATGGCAACCCAGTGATGCTCCTACTATATGTAGATGATCTATTTGTGACAGGTAGGGATGGGATGATTGCTGATACGAAGAGAAAGCTTGCTGCTGAGTTCGAAATGAAGGACTTGGGTATGATGCATTACTTTCTAGGTATGGAGGTGTGGCAGAGTGCAGATGGAATCTTCCTTGGACAAGGGAAGTATGCAGTAGAGATCCTGAAAAGGTTTGGGATGATGGACTGCAAGGTCATGGCCACACCTATGGCATTGAACCTGAAGTTATTGAGTGATGCTTCATCAGAGTCGGTTGATGCTACGATGTATCGTCAGATGATTGGGTCCTTGATGTACCTGACGAACACGAGACCAGACATTTGCTTTGCTGTGAACACCTTGAGCCAGTTCTTGACAAATCCGAGAAATGTTCACTTGATTGCTGCAAAACATATTTTGAGGTACCTGAGGGGTACAGTTGATTATGGGCTCAAGTACGATGCGAATCAGAAGATTAACCTGGAGGGTTATGTTGATTCAGATTGGGCAGGCAGTGCAATCGATAGGAATAACACTTTAGGATGTTGCTTCAGTATGGGATCAGGTGTGATCTCTTGGTTTAGCAGGAAGAAATCCTGTGTGACACTGAGTACAGCTGAAGCAGAGTATGTCGCAGCTTGTTCAGCTGGTTGTAAGGCAGTATGGCTGCGGAAGCTACTGTCTGATTTATTTGATCTCCAGATGGATGCTACTTGTATACATTGTGACAACCAGAGTTGCGTGAAGTTGTCAGAGAATCCAGTGTTCCATGACAAGTCAAAGCACATCGAGATCAAGTATCACTATATCAGGGATATGGTGCAGAGAGGAGCAGTGAAGCTCCAGTATGTTGCGACGGAGGAACAGATAGCTGATGTGTTGACAAAGCCATTAGCTAGGGTGAAGTTTGAGTACTTCAGGGAGAAGCTTGGTGTTCTCCAGATCGAGGTTTCCTCCAAGGGAAAGTGATGAGTCCCGTAGCTATTCTGACATGGTGAGAGGATTGGTTCCTTCCATGGTCAGATGTAAGGGCAAAGCCATTCTGTCATGGCTAAAGGATTAGGTTCCTCCCATGTCAGATGTGAGTGCTGGCCATTCTGTCGAGTAGGACAGATGTAAAGGCTACTGCCACTCTCAGGGAGAGTGGAGGCACCTGGTCCGTTACCAGGTAGCTCAGTCTGGGACTGGGGGCCATTCTGACGAGGGTGTAGGATTTGGTTCCTACCAGGTCAAATGTGAGTGCATGCCATTCTGACGAGGGTGTAGGATTTGGTTCCTACCAGGTCAGATGTGAGTGTTGTGCCTTTCTGACGAGCAGGTCAGATGTGAGTGCTGGCCATTCTGGTGTAGGATGAGCTCCTACACAAATATAAGGGCTACCGCCTTTCTGACGAGTAGGTCAGATGTGAGTGCTAGCCATTCTGATGTGACTATAGGATTAGGTCCTATATGATTAGATATAAGGGCTACCGCCTTTCTGACGAGGGTGTAGGATTTGGATCCTACCAGGTCAGATGTGAGTGCTGGCCATTCTAACAGATATGTCAGATATAAGGGCTACCAAAGACCTATGAGGAGGTAGGCCTACAACCAACATGAAAGAAGGTTGGCTCTGTATAACTTCCTGTGACGAGAAGAATCATGAGATAGCACACACATGATGATGACCAGATGAAATCCAGATCGAGCTATGATCCAGATCCAATTATGATGACTCCGAGAGATACAGATCGAGTGATGATCTAGATCCAGTAGTGATGATCCAAATCGAGTGATGATCCAGATCCAGTCCAGTGATGATGATCCAGATCCAGTGATGTTGATCCAGATCGAGAGATGATCCAGATCCAGTGATGATGTCCCATGATGATCTAGATCGAGAGATGATCCAGATTCGAAGAATGAAGATGACTTGAAGACTCAGAAGACTCGAAATGTAGAGAAGAAGACCAGTGCTGAAAATTGTGTCGAAAGAATACCTTCCTAGTTAAGAGGGAGTGTTGATGTATTTGTAACTTCGGAATGTATTCATCTATGTATCTTATGTATTGTAACCCGATGTTTATTCTGGGATGTATCTATTATGTAATTGAGTCATGTTGTCATGCCCCAATGGTCCGATCGGGAGAATCAATAATGTAAACAAGTCATGTCAAGTCATAGTGGGTAACCCTCCAATTGTGTAAGGGTTAAAGTCCCCGTAGTTCCGGGGCACTAGGGTTATTAGACTCTCCTAGTAGAGGTCATCCCTAGTAGGGTTTTAGTCATGTCGGGATTAGTATAAATAGAGAGCTGGGGTCTCTATTTAGCACACATCACTCACACACTCAAGTGTAGCACATAGTTGAGGAAGGAGAAGACACTAGGGCTAGACAAGAAGAAGATTACTGCTTTGGGGAGTGCATCTTACTGTTTTGGGGTAGTTGAGGAAGGAGAAGACACTAGGGCTAGACAAGAAGAAGATTACTGCTTTCGGGAGTGCATCTTACTGTTTTGGGGTTTTACCTTTTGTTCTGATTCTATCTTTGAGGAAGTTGCAGGGTTTTCTCCTTTATGGTTTCCCCGAGGAAAAACACCGTGTTCATTGTCTCTTGTGTTTGATTGCTGTACTTGTTATTCTCTCAGTAAAGATCTTAACATAATGCTAGCTTAATGTTGAAAAACTAACAAGAAGTCATCGAAGATGAAGAAATTCAAGAAAATGTGGAAACCCCACAGCCTACACCAAGAAGATCAACAAGGGAGAGAAATCCTCCTAAGAGGTATATTGATTTTGTTTCGTCTGTTTTATTTACTGATGATGGAGAACCTTCTTGTTTTCAGGAAGCCATTGATTGTGTTTACAATGCTAAGTGGAAGATGGCAATGAAAGAATAACTGGATTCTCTGGAGAAAAACAAGACATGGAAATTGGTTGAACTCCCAAAAGATAGAAAAACTGTTGGATGTAAGTGGGTCTTCAAATTGAAGAAAGGAGTTGATGGTAAAGTTGAAAGATACAAAGCCAGATTGGTCGCAAAAGGGTACTCTCAGATGGAAGGTATTGACTATCATGATATTTTTTCACCAGTTGTCAAGCTTGGTTCTATTCATATTGTGTTAGCACTAGTTGCATTGCTTGATTTGGAGTTAGAGCAACTAGATGTTAAAACATATTTCTTAAATGGAGATTTAGATGGGGATATTTATATGGAACAACCATAAGGTTTTGTGCAGCATCATAAAGGTAGATTAGTTTGTAAGCTCAAGAAATCATTGTATGGCATGAAACAGTCACCCAGGCAATGGTACAAGAAGTTTGATTCTTTCATGGTGAGCCAAGGTTATACTAGAAGTGAATATGATCATTGTTTATACTTCAAAGGTTGAATGACATATTCATTATCTTAGTGTTGTATGTTGATGATATGCTTATTGTGAGCAAAAGCATGAACGAGATTAATAGGTTGAAGGCTCAGATGGCTAGGACTTTTGATATGAAGGATCTTGGAGCTGCAAAACAAATCTTGGGTATTGAAATACAAAGAGACAGAAGAAATGGTAAGCTTAGTTTTTCCATTAGAGGAAATTTCAACTCAAAATGGGCCTCCTAAAATGAACTAATAAAATAATAGTTAAAATAATAAAATAATATTTATTAATTTTGGAGGAAG
>LPNX010237352.1:257369-312569 GCA_001517045.1 Pseudotsuga menziesii
AAAAAAGTAGTTTTTTTATGATACCTAACCCCAAATTTATATTAAAAAATTGTTTAAGACCTATACGGTATTTCAAATTTGAAGCGATTTCATTGGCTAACACATGATGACATGGAATTTGAATAAAAGTTAAAAGGCCCATTTTGAGTTGAAATTTCCTCTAATGACGGGAGAAGTATGTTGAGAAAATACTTGTAAGATTCGAAATGAATAAGGCAAAACCTGTGAATGTTCCTTTGGATTCCCATTTTAAGCTTTCTTCAGGTTTATGTCCTAGTAGTGTTGAAGAAAATGATTATATGTCTTGTGTACCATATTCCAATGCAGTAGGATGTTTAATGTATGTAATAGTGTGCACTAGACCTGATATTTCACATGCAGTAGGTGTTGTTAGTAGATACATGGCAAATCCGGGAAAAGAACATTGGAATGTAGTGAAATGGGTGCTTCGGTACCTAAGAGGCACAAGTGACTAATGTATCACCTTTAATAATAACAATGATTCTGTATGCGGTTTTGTTGATTCAGATTTCGCATGTGATTTGGACAAGAGAAGGTCTACTTAAGGTTATGTCTTTACTCTTGTAGGTGGAGCTATAAGTTGGATGTCATAGCTTCAGGAAACAGTTGCTTTATCCACTATAGAGGTTGAATACATTGCTGCCTCACATGCTTGCAAAGAGACAATTTTGCTAAAAGGTCTACTTACAAAAATTGGAAGGTTGCAGAACAATGTGTTTGTCTTCTGTGACAGTCAAAGTGCTATACATTTGGCTACAAATCTATTTATCATAGTAAGACTAAACATATTGATGTGAAGTATCATTTTGTAAGATAAGCTATAAGTGAAGGTGGAGTAGATCTGAAAAAGGTTCATACTCAAAAAAATTGTGCAGATATGTTTACAAAACCAGTATTGTTAAGAGAAGTTACGACGGTGTGTAACTTCTCTTGGTTTGAAAAAGAGGTGATAAATAGTATTGAGAAAAGTATTTGAAAATTTTGTTGTCAAGGTGGAGATTGTTAATAATGACAACTAAACTAATGTGTTTACGGGAAGTTTTCATAATGGGCATAAACGACAGCGGTTTTACTCATGTGACTTATTTCATGAAGTATATAATGCATGGTTGGGATACGTAATGAAATGGTAGTCTGTGAGGTTGAGGCCTGTCATGTAATCTCTCTTTCTTCATTAATGAGCTTCAATACTTTGCCTGTGTGGATGTTTCCCCTTATAGGATTTTATCACATGAAAATGCTTGTCTATGATGTTGTTTCTTCGTAGTTTTTTTGTCTCTCAAAATATTATAGTAACATGCATAACGGGATTCAAATAGTTAACGTTGTAAGTCCTCAATCACCATCTCTTTGTTCTTTAGATTCTTTGTAGCATGCATGTTTGATCATGTTGCGAATCCATGTTTTTTGAGGTGTGTAATGGAAAAGAGAAACCGTGAGAAAGTTTAAGCGAATTATTAAGATGGCACCTTTTGAAAGGGTGAAACTTACATCTCATCAGCTATCAAACTATATCAATACCTTGATAATTTTATTAATGATGATCCCAGAGTAGGGATCGAAACGTCGAGATCTCCAATTTTCGAACGCAGCTCCTCTTCACTCAATTTTATTAATGTTGAACAAATGACCATAAAAGTAGGTCAAAAAGACTAAAAGATAATCCCTGTGTAAATATGGTGCAAGAATGTAAAAACTCCTGTACTAATGATGAAAGCAGAAAAAAGCGAAAATAATGAAGCATAACTGAGTGTCTAACAAACTATTTGCTAATAGACTAACCAAAAGATACAATAGTATAAGTAGTAGTATAGTGATAAGCTAAAGACTGGAGATCCCAATGCTAAGCGTGAGAGCGAGGATGTGAGATCCCATTGGTCCTGATGATCGAGGACAAGGGGTGGGACTGAGGCACTCACTCACTATTGAAGTTGTCAATCTCTGTGAAGGGTTAATGCAATTGTGGATGATGTTGTCACGGCTTCGATGCACCTTTCCGTGCCCCACACACCCAAGAAGCATGGCTTGGGAAGCTCTTCAAGACCCAGACGTTGGTTGGACACTTAGGAAAATTTCACCAAGTGTTAGTCATCCAAGCGGGCGCCCATCGACAGCATTACAGATGGTTGGGATGTGATACCAAGGATGGGGTGCATGCCCACCTTCAAGATCCCCGGTACATGGCAAGTCTGGGTGCATTCGGTTGCAAGTTAGTTGGCATGTGGACCACTTTGGTTATCGATTGAAATTTAGTTGGCGTGTGGACATGTGGACCACTTCGGCTACCAAGTTGGTTGGAAGGAAAACCACTTGGGTTGGAAGCCTCAAGTCGTGTGGACCATGGAACACCACGCTAGATCCAACTCTGGGTTGGGCACGTGAAAGGCAAGAGTGCCCGGTTTGGCAAACAAGTGAGGCAGTTAGAAGGTGGACACACTTGAAGGCAACACTGCATCGGCATTAGGCAGATCAATTATGAAGTGGGCACACTTGTGGTTGGCACATCGTCGACATGGACCAAAGTAGTTAGAGCGGTGGGGCGTGCGACCACTCCTTGGGTTGCACCCACCTCGGTTGTTCGTCTATATATATGTATAAGTGTTGAGGCAAAGACATGGAAGTCAACAACCAAAAACACGTCAAGAAAGAGCTCTAAAGTTCGGTCAAGGGGAGCTGCAGTGTGGGTAGCAAGAAAAGTGTGCCCAACACACAGAGCCAAAGTTTTGAAGTCTTAGGGCAGAGTCTTGGCAAGGCTCGGTTGGCAGGGAGGTTGCTTAGCTTGAAGCTCTCTGGGAAACATCCGACAAAAAGAGTAGTTGCAAAAGAAGTCGCAACAGTAATCTGGTTGGGACCACACATGCAACAAGCTTGTGGCAAGGCTCACGATAGGAGTGTAGAAGGAAGCTCGACAAAACGACTTCGGCTAGAAGTATTGTATTTGTTGGGTTTTCTAGTCGCAGCCAGTTGAGTGCCTTCAAGGTGGGTTTGGCTAGTTGGGCACCCCCGTTTCTATGTAGCTATTGTAATCAAAACTCTGCTAAGTATAAAAATTTGGGCACGCTTGGTTGGGGCTTCCCTCCCATACATTGCCTGGTGTTTCTTACGCTTCTTTGGTTCGTCTTACTTGACCAATTGAATGTGATAAACATAAGTATAAATAAGACTAAGTGTTAAGAAAGATAAATCATTTCCGCTAGGTTTAGGCTTAGTCTGCCAAAAGGCTACCGAGATGGTCATGCCCTCGGTCAAGTCTCTAGGTAGTGCCGCACGGTCACTTGGGAGTCATTTTGACTAGTCGCCGAGTAGTGACATGACAGATGTTATTTAGGTGGTGAAATGTGTAATCATGGGTGGAGCATAGGAACAAGGAAGCTGTACTCTCCTACCATCCAAGGTTGAAGGAAAGAGGCTTCTACTAGAACCCTGGCTGCTCAGCTAAATCTGGGGTTAATTTGATGGGTGGGGGATGCCCTATTCATCTAGAGCTGGTTTGTTTGTCTATTTATTGGTGCATGGTCTATGGCTTGGCACGACACCTATACATAAGTCTCGAAGATGTTAGTTTGTCTCCCAAGGAAAAGGTTTTAAAAGAGGCCTAAGGCCTCATTAATCTATGGTATGAATTATCATGGTGCTCTGTTGGCCGCTTGTTGCTCCAGTCGAATGAGACAACTTGGAAGTATGAGGTAGGCTCCTACAGACTCTAGATAAAGACAAACCACGATATCCTGAAACCATAGGACTTGCCAGATGTGTCACTTATAGGAGCTTGAGACAAAAGATGCATCTCATTTTTTGGTAAGCCTTTTACAATGTGAATAAAGGTCATTACTATTGCCTCTGTCGAGATTCCAAGACTATCTCTCCACTTTCTTTCAGTATCACGACCAAAGATGCCTAGCTCTCTTCATGAGAGAAATACTCGGCCACATACCTCTCTTCATGCTTTTGATTTTCGCGGTGCATTACACGAGCACCTATCAAAACTTAATTTAAAACTCTAACCCATGATAGATTCTTGTAAGCCTTAGTTTGCAGTATTGGCATTTAGTGAGTTGTCTGAAGAGTGCTCCTGAGTCCTAACATACTCAAGATTTTGAGGTCTTCATTATTAGAATATGTGCATATACCCAAAATAAAATCCCATTAGGATTCAGACAAGTCTCCAAGTTAAAGGAAAAGCTCTTAGGATTAGCCATAGTAATACCTTTGAAAAAACTAAACAAGATTACCAGGATTCTATACATATACCTGTATTAGCTATAATACTCCTAGTTCTCCCATTGTTGTAAGACCGGTAAATAATGTCTCCTCTTCCAACATAATCAAATAATCTGCAAAACTCACATATTTCAAACTGTGAAAATTTCATGGAACAACAAAATATGATATTAACTAACTATTTTCTAATGCCCCTCACATATGTCAAACTGTGAATATTTTATCGAACAACAAATTATTACATTAACCAGTTATTCTCTAAAGTCCAGACCAATGGGGTGTAGGTTCACTGGTGAGGTCGCCCCAGAGTTAAGTTGCCCTGTATGGTTCACTTCTTGTTGTGGTGTGCCCTATTTGGATGGCATGGCCCTAGTTTCTGGGCAGGCCAAGTGCAAATGCCAAGCAATTTTGGCAGAGTAGGCACCCCTCCTACAATTCACCTATTCCAGCTGAAGGATTGAAAGAAAAGTATAATGCTCACTTGAGATCCGGATCGTACACCAACGCGTTCCAATTTATTAATTTGAGATGTCTGGGAGGGTCGCCAACCATCTGTTTACGCACAACAGACCATATTCCATCTGCCCCAATTAAGAGCTTACAGGGAATCACTTTGATCTTCTCTACGTTATCAGATGTGTATCTGAAATAGGCTTCAACACCACCCTGCAGAACATACAAATTATTACACAGAGAGACAGGAGCCATAGTTGAAAATTGACAGCCATATGAATGTTAAAAATAAGGCAATCCTGTTTTTAAGACAAACTTTGATCCACTTTTATTTACATCTATATGGAAGTTCCCACTCATTCAACTGACGATATTTACAATCCTCACCACGACTGTATGCATAGTTACAATTGTCCTGCCACTGCACAGTCTCCTCTTACTGCAGGATACGGGCAGCTACAGACCGTAATCTTAAATCCTCTCCTCTTTCGGCAGGATGCGGGCAGCTACAGACCGTAATCTTAAATCCTCTCCTCTTTCGGCAGGATGTGGGCAGCTACAGACTCTAATCTTAAATCCTGGATGAGTATAGCATCGAGAGATAGTAAACTCTTTAGCCACACAATCCCCTTTGCCCACCAAATGAATTAACAAGGTCCAGATTGTGCATCTCTATGTGTTTAATAATCTCTCAGTGTTACATTGATCCGGGTTTTTAGATCAAAGCAAGTATTAGTAAAATTGTGCATCTCTAAATGTTTAAATATCTCTGGGTGCTACACTGATCCAAGATTTGGGAGCAGAGCTCATATAAGTAAAATTGTGCATCTCTATGCGTTTAAATATATCTTGGTGCTACATTGGTATGGGATTTAAGATAAGTAAAATATATCATATGTAATTGTGCATACCTATTTATAGATTGTGAAATGGAGTGTAATTCAAGTTTTCAACCATCACATCTATTATTCTTGAAGAGTTGAGTTAGGTTGGCATATTTCAATTTTGAAGGGAGAGCGTTCTACAGCTCAGATGAAAAAGGAGTTTGGGGTGATCCCTCAATTCTTGGTGCATGTCTTTGCCCAGAGGATGCATGGGGTCCATCAAATATAGACATTAATACCTGCTACAGAGCACAGTAAACCCGGGTTCCGAACTACCATAGTAAACCCAATTTACTTTTACAGAACCATTTAAAACCATGTCTAATAATATATACACTATTGCAAACCTATTTAAAATTTTCAACCCATGTATGCTATTTAAGCTTAAAGATAGATATCTTGAATCATGTCCAAACTATATTTTGGCTCAAACTCGAGACGGGTCTGTGCTGTTGTATATATCACCAACCATTAACTTATTAGCCATTTAAAGAATTTAGAATATAATATGTATATATACCGACCTTCAATGGCTTGTATGCTATGAGTTTGTGAGAAAAGGAGATTGAGGATTTATGAATAAAGCTAGCAAGAATTCGCTGAACAGACTCCCATCGCACAGTGATCCATTGACCTGGGGGCATTCTTGTGGTTCTGGACAGCTCTTCCTTTCCATTCATGGAGGCACTAAAGCTGATTTTTGTGGTGTAAGCGCCTGCTTCGGCTATTGCGTTGGTGATTCCGGGTTTAATGCCTTCCAGAGCAGTGATACCGTTGCTTCCGATACCAATTATGGTAGATGTGGCTGCGCTGAGAACGGGGTGGGATTCGAACACGTGAGCTTGGATGTGTCGTTCTTGAAGGCCCAGCGCCAGAGCAAGGCCCCCGAGTCCACCACCCGCAATGACAATGTCCATTTGTGGTGTTACCTCCAGTTGGGCATTGCAGATAGACCCTTCTATACCATTCATTTCGAGGTCGGACAGTGCTGTTGTTGAAGAATCTGAAGACATTTCTTTTAGGTGGTCAGAGAACAGAACACCAGCAAGAGGCTCTTAAAACCAGATGGATTCTATCCGGTTTTCCTAATTCTATGGCAGAAAATAGCCTGTGTTGAGATTTAAAATGGTCATCTGACTTGACAGCCTAGTGGATTTACAACCAAATATGGGTGTGGTTGTTAATTTGGTTGCAACGTGACGTGGACTCGATTCTTACCATTCGTTAGGAAAGACGATAAATATTTATTGGTGAAAAACTAAATATACATATTGAATATTTATTTATTTATCCACAAAGTTTAGTTATTGTTAAATATTTTTTTTTAAATAATTTTGAAAGATAACTATTAAAATATTGTTGATTAAATTGGCATTGTTGTCAACATAAGATCATAAGGCAACATGGATGAAATAGTCCAAAAAGTTTGAGCCAAAATAACAGAGTTAGCTAAGGGGAGTGAGAAGCATTATAGCACTAAGTTTTTATGAAGTGAAGATTTGGACCGCCCAAATCATAAGAGAGAGAGATCGATGCTTTAGAATAGTTTCTGCAATGCCAAGGCGCAAGCTTGTTAAAATTGCGGGAAGATTATTGCGGAAGTCATTTCTTGAGAATTTATGAAAAGCAGGCCCACAATCTGCAATCCGCAACCCGCAATCCGCAATTCGCAACCCGACTGCAGAAAGAACATTGCGGCCGCATAATTGCGGAAGTCGTTTTTGAAATTTGAGAAATGCATACCCACAATTTGCAATCCGCATTTGCGGAAGTCATTTTTGAAATTTGAGAAATGCATACCTGCAATCCGCAATTGCAGAAAGTTAATTGCGGAAATCGTTTTTTGAAATTTGGGAAATGCATACCCGCAATCCGCAATTGCGGAAAGATAAATGCGGAAAGGTCGTTGCAGAGAGGTAATTGCGGAAGCAGAAAGACATGTTGCAGAAAGATAGTTGCAGAAAGGCAATTGCGGGAGGATTTTGTTGTGAAAGTCAGTTTTGAGAAATCTGTCTAAGTGTTAAATGCACAAGGTTGAAAGGGCGTTTTCAAATGCCCGCCAAAGGCTCTCCTTATGCCAATAAATTTGTCAAAAGGATTGTGAAGTGTGCCAGCACATGGTGAAGAATGCCCACACAAATGGTTTGGGTATACCCACACAAAGAAACAATGCAGTTCATGTCTACTTCTACAAAGGAGTGTTGATGCAGATAACAACAAAATAAAGGATGACATGAAAGTTACAGGTAGTGAAGAAACTGTTTGTAATTTAAACATGGAAGCTGCAGGAACAAACAATGAATTATATCTGCCAGAATGTTATTTGTTGAAGAATGCCGAATTTGTTAAAATAAGATAATGACTGTCCAAACAGAGTGTATTATTTATTTAATAAACATAATTAAAAGGCGTGACTGACAAACTAAACAAAGCGTTATAAATAGAATTAGATTGATCAAGAGATGTATTTAATGAAACGTTATTTGTAGCAGAGTATATTATTAATTGAATCTGAGTATAAACAGAAAGTTAATTAGTGAAAGGGTGTGATAGTGAAAAGTCATATTCTAGAATGAAGAGGCATGATAAAATTGGAAGGACACGTTTATTGAAAGGGTATGATGTTGTAAAGACATGATAGAATATTTAAACATAAGCTCGCTTTGAAGTAAAGGTGTCTCTGCAGTCCAGATCCATGTAGACAGAGACCAAGGAAGTGATGAGAAACCAATGACAAAATTGAAGACATAAGAAGACCTGGAAATCTGATGAAAACATATTAGGGTGGCAGTATGGTGCTAGGGCAGGCTACATGCTTGCAAGGGGGTTGTAGCCTCCTTCCAGTAGAAACTGGTAAAAAAAGGTGTCGTAGCATCTCGTTAGTTGTAGTTGACAAAATAGGGAGTCATAGCCTCCTTCCAGTAGTAGCTGGTAAATAGGATTTTGTAGCATCCTTGTCTGTTAAAGCATGCATAAACTAGGGTGTTGTAGTATCCTTGTCTGTAGCAACAAACATAAGTATTTGTAAATATAATTTTGTAGTAATAGGAAGTATTGGTGGTTTTCCCAATTGGTCTTCCACGATAAATTTGTGTTCTATGTATCTTGTTGATTATGTTTGTTATTTTTTTTAAAAAGTGGTTAAAATTGTTAAAAAAAGGGTATCAATACTGATTCAGCCCGCCCCCCCTCTCAGTATTATCCAATATTCTAACATTTGGTATCATAGCAGGATCGTTCACTACAATTTAATCATTAGAAGGAAGATCCTATTAAAAACCACTATGGATCAACAAGAAGGGTTAGTCACCAACATACCTCCATTATTTACAGGAGATAATTATGCATACTGAAGTGTAAGAATGAAGTGCCATCTAATGTCTCTTGGCTACAAAGTTTGGAGGTATGTTGAAAAAGAGTACAAACTACCATACGACCTACCTATAGACAGAGATGAACTAGATCAATATGAAGCCAATGCTAAAGCACTAAATGCAATCCCGAGTGGGTTAATAAATTCAATGTTTGTGAAAGTCATGCAATGCAAGACAACCAAACATGCGTGGGAAAAATAAAAAAAATGTCTATAAAGGAGTATCCAAAGTCAAACAATCCAAACTTCATACATACAAAGAACAGTATGAAAGTATAAAAATGAAAGAGGAAGAAAATATTGCAGAATATCTTTTAAGAGTAGATGAAATTGTCAATGGTATTAGAGGCCTTGGAGGAGTAATAAAGGAGAGAGAAGTCGTTGACAAAGTACTAAGAACCTTGCCCATGAAGTATGACTCAAAACTATCTACTCTAAATTAACAAGATGATCTTGACCTCATGACAGTAGATGAACTACATGGGATCTTCATTGCATATGAGATGAGAACAGGACAAAATGAACCTTCAAGAAAAGAAGCAACATTTAAGGTCTCAAAAGAACCAAAGAAGTTTGAAATCCCATCTAAGAATCACTCAAAAAATTCAGATGATGAAGAAGGTATGTTCATCAAGAAAATTGAGAGAGGTACTCGCAAGTACAAAGCAAAGTTACCTCTAAAGTGTTTTAATTGTGGAAGAATCAGACACTTTTCTACAAAATGTCCCTATCCTAAACAAGATGATAGTAATGAGAGAGAAGCCTCAAAGAAGTTCAAAAAGGGAAAGACAGGAAACAAGAAGAAGTTTAATGAGAAGAAGAAGATCATTTACACCATGGAAGATAGTGAAGATGAAGACAGAAGTGGAGATGAGGAAACATAAATTCTATTCATGGGAATATAAACTCAAGTTCAAGATGGTGAATCAAATGAGGAAGGAGAAGTAGACCTAAAAGTTGAACTCGTTAGCGCTCTTCAAGAACTTGAAAAATGTAGAAGAAAAAACAAACAGTGAAATCAAATCATTAATGACTTGAAGACCGATCTTCAAGAGGCCAAGAAGATTGAAAAAGACCTAGATTTGCAGCTCAAAAAGAGAATACAAGAATATGAAAGGCTTGAAGAAGAGATTACGCACCTTAGAAATAAATTTGATGAAGAGTCTATTAAGTCATAATTTGAAAACCAAAGACAAGAAGTTAGAATGTTCCTCCCTCACAAACCAAGGTAGAAATAAAAGAAGTTATGATGTTGCACTGAAGAGTCCAATTCAAAAGGAAGAAATCAATAAATATGCTCCATCATCTCCTGACAAAGATATAACTAATGTGATGCCTAGAAGACCAATGACAAGTAGATATCAGTAGATATTTTTTGGTCATTGCTACTCTTGTTATAATTTTGGTCATAAAGCCCTTAATTGCAGAGCATATGAAAAGTTTCATGACTATAAGAAGAATGCATCTAGTAACAAACCAAAAGTAAGAAACCATAATTCTTTTGCTCCCCTTCAAAGATATGACATAGAGTGTTACAAATGCAATAACCATGGACATATAGCAAGATATTGTAAACTAGTGACTCGCATAGAGAAGGTTGCTGCAAAAGAGTTTCAAGATAAAAAAACAAATAAAGGACTGTAAGAAAAAGAAAGA
Source organism: Pseudotsuga menziesii (assembly GCA_001517045.1). NCBI lineage: Eukaryota > Viridiplantae > Streptophyta > Pinopsida > Pinales > Pinaceae > Pseudotsuga > Pseudotsuga menziesii. The sequence goes on from LPNX010237352.1 coordinate 267,978, forward strand.
AGAGGAGAAATCCATGATTGCTCTATGTGCGACAGAAAAGCAGAATCTATGTCATATTGACAGTGGATGCTCAAAGCATATGACAGGAGACCCAAACAAGCTTATAATCCTAAGAAAATATAATAAGGGAAAAGTCACTTTTGAAGATAATATGTCTTCCAAAATAATTGGCAAATGTACATCTGCTATCAATAACAAGATCAAAGCTGAAAATGTGTCGCTAGTGGAGGACCTAAAGCTTAATCTCCTTAGTGTAATTCAAACATGTGATCAAGGGCACATCTGCACTTTTGACTCTGAGAAATGTGAAATCAGAAAAAAGGATTCATGAAGACTTGTTGGACTGATGTAAAGAATTCAAGTAATGTATACATCCTAGAAAATGAAGAACAATGCTACATGAGTATGATTAATTGAAATCAGTTGTGGCATAGAAGGACGAGGCACTTAAACTTTGACAATCTTATTAAAGTAAGTAATAAGGAATCTATAAGAGATTTGCCAAAGATTGTGAAGCCTCTAAATTCAGTTTGTAAACATTGTCAACATGGGAAGCAAACTAAAGACAACTTCAAAGCAAAAGAACATGCAACCTCACATCCATTGGAAATAGTTCACACTAATCTCTATGGACCAACAAGAACTAAAATCTTGAAAGTAGAGTACTATTTCATGTTGTTCATGGATGATTATACAAGGATGACTTGGGTTACATTTCTCAAAGAAAAATCACAATATTTTGAGAAGTTTAAAATTTTTAAAGCAAAAGTTGAGAATGAAACAAATTTGAAAATCAAATGTCTAAGATCAGATAATTGAGGCGAATTCACTTCAAATGAATTCAATGAATTTTGTGAAACCCATGGAATTAAAAGATAGTTCTCAGCCCCAAAGACTCCTCAACAAAATGGCATTGTGGAAAGAAAAACAGAACAGTCCAAGAAGCTACCATAACTATGTTAAATGAAGCAAAACTTCATGATGTGTATTGGAGGGAAGCAATATATATAGTTGTTTATATGCTAAACAGAGGACATCTTAGAGTTAATAATGACAAAATCCCTTACCAACTATGGTATGGAATACCTACCTTAGTCAAATATTTCAGAGTGTTTGGTAGAAAATGCTACATAAAAATAAATGAAGATGATCTTGGTAAGTTTGATTCTAGAACCGATGAAGGAATATTTTTAGGATATTCATCCATCAAGAAAGCATATAGATGTTACAATCAAAAGCTACACAAAATCATAGAAAGTGCAGATGTAAGAGTGGATGACATAAAACCAAGAAGAATAAAAAGGCAAGATGAAGATGAAGACTTGCAAAATAATGAAGGAGTTTACGATGAAGAAGAAGAAGAAGAAAAGGTAGAGAAATAATAATCGCATGAAAATGAGAATGAAGAATCTCCAAGATCGGACACAAAGACACCATCTAGGTGGGTTTAGAAGAATCATCCTGAAAGTCAAATAATTGGTGACAAAGATTCAGGAGTTAAAACAAGAAGAAAATTGTTTTATGATGAAGAACAAACATTACTTTCGATAGTAGAACCCAAAACATTTAAAGAAGCTTGCAAAAGTGAGGATTGGATCAATGCTATGAATGACGAACTTGATCAAACAGAGAAGAACCAAACTTGGGAACTAGTCCCAAGAACTAAGGGCATGAATGTTATTGGAACCAAATGGATTTTTAAAAACTGTTGATGTATTTGTAAATTCGGAATGTATTCACTTGTATATTTCTTATTGTATTTCATTATTATTAAATTGAGCACATATATCTGTGGACCAACACACAACTCACAAGATAGATCATACAATTTACTTAGCAATTGAAGAATGAAACAGTGCAAAAATGGCTTGCTACTGTGAATGCTTTCATTAATCAAAATTAATTAGATAATAATTACAATGAAGTACAATGGATAAATAGTCTCATGCAATTCAAATCCATGTGAAGAAATTCGAATTGGTTTGACTCTACTTGACTAAATGGTTAACTGGCATCGTCTAAATCATTATCGGAGTTCATCGGAGTTCAACAACCCAACTCAAGTGTCTAATTCAGTGTTAATTATTAGTTAACTAATCTAACTGACTAAGGTAGGTGAGTAAATGCGCCTCACCTACATGCAACCATGCAATCCTAGCGCTAACTGAGTCGAACTGAATGTAACCGACTCCTAGCTGAGCTTGACTAGTCACCAACTCAACTCAACTTATGGAGGTTGGTATCGACACTCCTAGTGGCTCCTAATTATTAGGGATTGATCTAGGAGGCTCCTAAACTAATGCATGCAAGTGCAATCAATGGCAGTTGACCTCAATTAGTGTTCCCCACACTTTAGTAACTGGAACATGTCCCCTAATTATGCCAAGTGGACCCAATGGTGCTAGTGAATAAAAATAGACTGAAATGACTCCCGATTTAGACACGACTCCTGATTTAGACATAAATGACCAAATTGGACAAGGGAGGATTATAATCCTAACACCCCCCCTAAATGCTAACTTGGACAATTTGTGGGCCCAGGTAACTAATACCATAGGTCACCCATTACAACAAGTAAAGTAATTTCTCAACACGAGGAGCTAGGGAAAAAACCACATAGGAAAAAATCCCCCTCTCTAACTAAGCAGATAGAATCAGGATTCAAGTTTGGAAAACTTGAAAATATGTTGCTGCAACCTCTGTGATGTAGCGAAGCAGCATGCATGATGTTTTGTGCACAGGTATCCTGGGGCTTGGTATGTAGACTTTTCCTTATTCTCCCAAAAGGATGATGGAAGGAAGAAGGAATGTAACCTTTGCCTCTTTCTGGATGAAGAGGTGTATGATCCACTCTATTCTTTTGAATGCAGTGTGACTGATCAACCCTTGCCATGTAGCATCCCATAGGGAGTTTGTTGCATTTCTCTGAAGGAGGTGATATTGCATGACATAGCGCAAGGGTCTTTGTCTTCTGAGTGTCAGATGGATTTCCAGACATCTTCCTAGCTTCCCGCTGGGGAGTAGGGACTAGATCTGGATCTGAATTACCCTAAATCTCAATCTCATAAACTGATACAGTTGGTTCTGCAATACAAGTGGAAACTACAAAAGAAGTAGATGGAATGTTTTTACCTTCCCTTGCAAGTGGCTGTCGAGAGTGCACTGGTTCTGAAAATGGCATGAAGTGTGAGAACTCATATGCCTTGGAGGCATGATTTGCAGCACCCTTCGCTATGATGTTCCCAGTAGAGATATCTATGATCTTCACTGAGTTAGGACCAAATATCACTTGCTTTGGAGAGCCAGTGTGAGTCACCTGGTATAAAGATAACATATTTGTAGCTAAGGAGGGCACATAAAGCACATCTTTGAACTTTCCATGCTCGAGCTTGATAGACCCCTTCCCTTTGGCTCGGATTTGACTATTATTACCCATTTGAATACTAGGACCATCAAAAGAATGCAAGGAAGAGAATGATTCTCTGGATGCAACCATATGATTGGAAGCTTCAGAATTAATGAGGAAGGCATGTGCTGTTGAACAACTAGCCTTTAGTGCATGGCATGTCTCTTCATGTTTTTCAGTTTCTTCTCTATGGTCAACCTTCCTTGCGCTAGCAGGTACAATAATGTTATGTTTCTTCAAAAGAAGAGGCATCTCATCAATTATTCTTCTCATACAGGAGCTTTCTGGATGAAAGCCCCTTCCATAGTAAGAACATAGGGTCTTTACTTTGCCATTCTTCTTGCTTCTCTTCGAACATGAAGGCTCATTTGACTGCTCTTTCTCCACAGGAGATTCATCCTTTTGATTCCCTTTATCATTCACTACCTTAGGTCCTCCAGCAACCTGTGCTTGATCTCTAGAATGTCGAAGATCCCCATTTGGATCGACTTGTCATGCTCCTGAGTGAGAGATTCAATGAAGGAGTTAAGAGTAGGCATCCTCCAATTTGGAGTAGTGAGCTTCATTGAATGAAATGTTGATACAAATACTGAGTAGTTTGCACCAAGTTTTGAGAGAATGGCAAGGATGAGTTGATCATCCTGCTTATCAACCTTGCACAGCTTCAACTGGAACACTAGATGCTTGAATTTGGTGAAGAAGTCATTTAGTGTTTCGAAATTGGATGGATGAAGAGAAATCAACTCATTCTCTAGCTGACAGATCCTCAAATCATCCTTCTTATAAAATAAGGAAGAAAGCTTATCCCAAACCTGCTTGGGAGTCTTCAATCCATTGATGTGGAAGAGAAGATCTCAAGAGATTGAGAGGCACAAGCATCCATATGCTTCATCAAGCCTATTCCAGTACTTTTCTTTGTCAACATAATGTACTGGCTTTGCCTCTATCTCCATTGTGAGTCTGAAGAGTATTTTGGAGTGTAGCTACATCTCCATGTCCTCCTTCCACTGGTGGTAGTTGAAAGGAGTGAGGAGCTCCATTGGAGGGGCCATTTCAAATGCAATGAAGGATACTGAGCTACTATAGTGAATGCAGTGAAGGAGACTAAGCTGCTTGTAGCAAATGCAGTGAAGGAGACTACGCTGCTTGTAGTGAATGCAGTGAAGGAGACTGATAAACCTATAAATCACACAATCAAACAGAAAAAATGAGGTCGACAGCCTGCACTTTTGGAATTTTCATCACACCCAGCATAGTTGATCAAGCAAGCTTGATAGAAAGTTCCTTTACTTGGGATATTAAGTGGTAAATTCTCTGCTTCTGGTGCAGTACTGGAAGGAGAAATTTTGCTATAATTTTTTATTATTATCCAAGTATGAATATGTAGTAGGAGAAGTGCCTTGTCCTACCAAGGCTCTGATACCATATTAAATTGAGCACATAGATCTGTGGACCAACACACAACTCACAAGATAGATCATACAATTTACTCAACAATTGAAGAATGAAACAGTGCAAAAATGGTTTGCAATTGTGAATGCTTTCATTAATCAAAAGTAATTATATAATAATTACAATGAAGTACAATGGCTAAATAGCCTCATGCAATTCAAATCCATGTGAGGAAATTCGAATTGGTTTGACTCTACTTGACTGAATGGTTAACTGACCTTGTCTAAATCATTATTGGAGTTCATCGGAGTTCAACAACCCAACTCAAGTGTCTAATTCAGTGCTAATGATTAGTTAACCAGTATAACTGACTGAGGTAGGTGAGTAAATGCGCCTCACCTACATGCATCCATGCAATCCTAGCGCTAACTGAGTATAATTGAATGTAACATACTAGAACTAAATGTAACTCACTCCTAACTGAGCTTGACTAGTCACCAACTCAACTCAACTGATGGAGGTTGGTATCGGCACTCCCAGTGGCTCCTGATTTGTAGAGATTGATCTAGGAGGCTCCTAAACTGATGCATGCAAGTGAAATCAGTGGCAGTTGGCCTCAATTAGTGTTCCCCACACTTTAGTAACTGGAACATGTGCCCCAATTAAGCCAAGTGGACCCAATGGTGCTAGTGACTAAAAATAGACTGAAAGGACTCCCGATTTAGACATGACTCCTGATTTAGACATAAATGACCAAATTGGACAAGGGAGGATTACAATCCTAACAATTATACCCCGACGGAGATGTTTGTTCCTTCGATAAGGAGAGTCATTAATATAATAAAGTCATGTAAAGTCATTGAGGTTAACCCTCTGTTGTAAGTCAAGGCAATAGTCCCCACAATTGAGTTGAGGTTAACCCTCCGTTGTAAGTCGGGGCAATAGTCCCCAAAATTGAGTCATATTAGGGTTATTAGAGTCTTCTAGTGAGGTCGTCCCTGTAAGAGTAAAAGTCAAGTGGAAAACAAGTATAAATAGAGAGTGAGAATCTCTATTTAAAACACACACTCACTAAACAGTAGTGCATGAGTGAAAGAGGAGTAGCTCGCACAAGTGAGAGAGAGAACAACTGTCGGAGATCATCTTTGTATCTTTGGTGCTCATTCTATCTCTAAGGAAGTTGTGGGGTTTTCTCCTTTATGGTTTCCCCAAGGAAAATTATTTGTGGCTCTTGTCTCTTGTGATTATTGTTGTGCATGCTATTCTTTTAGATAAGATCCTAGATCATATTGATTAAACGATAAAATCTAACAAAAACAAGTTCAATGAGCATGGTCATGTGATAAGAAACAAGCCCAGACTAGTATGCAAGGGATATGCTCAAGTAGAAAGTTTTGACTTTGAAGAAACCTTTGCACATGTGGAAAGACTTGAATCCATTAGGATGTTTTTATGTTTTATATGCTACAAGAACTTTAAAGTGTAATAAATGGATGTAAAATCTGTATTTCTTAATGGAGAACTTGAAGAAGAAGTCTGTATTGAACAACCTGAAGGTTTCCTCTTGTCAGAAAATTGAGACTATGTTTGCAAACTAAAAAAGGCTCCGTGGTCTCAAGCAAGCCCCAAGAGCATGGTTTTCAAGGCTAGATAACTACTTGAAGCAATAAGGATATAAAAAAGGAGCCACTGATAGTATTCTCTACATAAAGATCGAAGATAATAATATGATCATTATTGTTGTTTATGTGGATGGTATCATATTTGGAAGCAATCTAAAAATACTAAGTGTAAACTTTGCTTCTAAAATGAAGAAGAAATTTGAAATGTCAATGTTGGCTGAATTAACATTCTTCTTGGGATTACAAGTTTATCAATCAGTCAAATGAATCTTCATTTCTCAAACCAAGTACATCAAAGGCATGCTTAAGAAGTTTAAGATTGAATACTCCAAGCATGTTAGTACTCCTTTGGTCACTGGTTGTAAATTGAGAAAGGATAATGAATCTTTATAAGTAGATCATACTATGTATAGGTCAATGATTGGCAGTTATTATATGTAACAACCACAAGACCAGATGTAATGCAGGTTGTAGGTTTGGTTGCTAGATCCCAATCAATCCCAAAAGAAACACATGTGGTTGCAGTAAAAATAATTCTTAGATATCTTAAAGGTACTGTGGATTATGGATTATGGTATCCAAAAACCAATAACTTCACTTTAAGGGCATTCACTGATGCAGATTAGGCAGGAAGTATTGATGACAGAAAAAACACTAGTGGAGCAACATTCTACTTCGGAGATTGCTTGGTGTTATGGCTAAGCAAAAAGTGGTCTTCCATTTCACTGTTTATAGCAGAAGCCGAGTATATTGTGGTTGCATCATGTTGTACACAAGTAATTTGTATGAAACAAACATTGGAATATTTACTGTGTTACAAATTACGGTCTCTGGAAGTAAGATTTACATCTTCAGATAGTTAAAAAAGGCACAAGAAAACGAGATCAGCGTTCAAAGAGAAATGAAAGTATACTTTGTTATGTTGCTTACACACAACTCCAAACTATAATATTCTAAGGGAATATAGCAAAATGGAGCAACATTACATGGGGAGTTTTTTCTCAAAAAATTGTCATTGTTGTCAAAGGGGGAGAAAAATTGCCTAAAGGAGAAAATGTTGGCATCATTGCAAAAGGGGGAGATTGTTGATTAAATTGGCATTGTTGTCAACATAAGATCATAAGGCAACATTGATTAAATAGTCCAAAAAGATTAATCCAAAATAACACAGTTGGCTAAGCGGAGTCAGAAGCATTATAACGCTAAGTTTATATGAAGTGAAGATTTGGACGACCCAAATCATAAGAGAGAGAAAGATCAATGGCCTAAAATAGTTTCTGCAATGCCAAGGTGCAATCTTGTTAAAGCTACAGGAAGACTATTGCGGAAGAGATTTGCAGAAGTCATTTTTTGAGAATTTATGAAAAGCATACCCACAATCCACAATCTGCAATTCGCAATTCGCAACCCGCAATCAACAATCTGCAATCTGTAATCCACAAATTGACTGCGGAAATAACGTTGTGGTTGCATAATTACGGAAGTCGTTTTTGAAATTGGGGAAATGCATACCCGCAATACGCAATCTGCAATTGCGGAAGTCATTTTTGAAATTTGGGAAATGCATACGCGCAATCCGCAATTGGAGAAAGTTAACCGTAGAAGTCATTTTTGAAATTTGGGAAATGCATACCCACAATACACAATCCACAATTGTGGAAATTTAATTACGAAAGGAGTTTGCAAAAAGATAAATGCGAAAATATAAAATTTGGAAAGGTCATTGTGGAAAGGTAATTACAGAAGCGAAAAGACAAGTTGTGGAAAGACAATTGCAGAAGGATTTTTGTTGCGAAAAGGTCGTTGGGGAAAAGATTTGCAGAAGTCATTTTTGAGAAATCTATCTAAGTGTTAAATGCAGGAGGTTGAAAGGGAATTTTCAAATTCCCACCAAAGGCTCTCTTTATACCAATAAATTTGTCAAAAGGATTGTGAAGTATGCCTGCACATGGTGAGGAATTCCCACACAAATGGTTTGGGTATACCCACACAAAGAAGCAATGGAGTTTCTGTCTACTTCTACAAAGGAAGTTTTGATGTAGATAACAACAAAATAAAGGATGGCATGAAAGCTACATGTAGTACAGAAACTGTTTGTAAATTAGACATGGAAGCTACAAGAACAAACAACGAATTATATTTGCAAGAATGTTATTTGTTGAAGAATGTCATATTTGTTAAAATAAGATAATGACTGTCAAAACAGAGTGTATTATTTTTTCAATAAACTGAATTAAAGGGCGTGACTGACAAACTAAACAGAGCGCTATAAACAAAATTAGATTGATGAAGAGATGTATTTTATGAAACACTATTTGTAGCAAAGTATATTATTAAATAAAGCTGAGTATAAACATAAATTTAATTAGTGAAAGGGTGTGATAGTGAAAAGTCATGTTCCAGAATGAAGAGGCATGATAAAATTGGAAGGACACATTTATTGAAAGGGTGTGATGTTGTAAAGACATGATAGAATATTTAAACAGAAGTTTGTTTTGAAGTAAAGGTGTCTCTGTAGTCCATATCCATGTAGACAGAGACAAAGGAAGTGATGAGAAACCAGTGACAGAATTGAAGACATAAGAAGATCTAAAAATCTGACAATTAAAAACATATTAGGGTGGTAGAGTGGTGCTAGGGCAGGAAACAAGCCTGCAAGGGGGTTGTATCCTTGTTCCAGTAGAAACTGGAAAATAAGGGTGTCATAGCATCCTATTAGTTGTAGCTGAGAAAATAGGGGGTCATAGCTTCCTTCCAGTAGTAGACGGTAAATAGGGTGTTGTAGCATCCTTGTCTGTTGAAGTAGGAAGAAACTAGGGTGTTGTAGCATCCTTTGTCTATAGAATAAGGAAGAACTATTTTTAAATATAATTTTGTAGTAATAAGAAGTATTGGTAGTTTTCCCAATTGGGATTCCACGATAAATTTGTGTTCTCTGTATCTTAATGATTCTGTTTGTTATTTATTATTTTAAAAGTGGTTAAAACTGTTAAAAAAATGGTAACAATACTGATTGACCCCTCCCTCTCAGTATTATCCAATATTCTAACAAATATTTATATATGATAAATGATTTATACTTTTATTATGAGAAAGGGAACATAGATGTGAAGATAAGGATCAAAGATGGGTCATGTAACCAAATACCTCATTATCCCTTATACTTCTTCAATGAAAACCATGGAATCTATTGTAATAGACCAGACTTCCTTTGACATTTTATTTGCTTACACATTGAGCTCTTGATAAACATGTTTAAATGATCTAGATTCGAATCTAGATTGAATCCTTTTATTTGGTTTAAAGCTCAATCAAAGATTAAGGCTTTGCACCACTTTTTAATTATTAATCTAATCTAATACCAATTGAGTGTTAGGATATTTAGACACTTAGGAGTTAGTTAAGATCAAATTGTGTAATATATTCGTTAGGTAAAGTGTGTTTCTTTAGTATGCATTTGTAAATATTCTAATCCGACGGTCACTATATGTTCTAGACATAAAGTGATATGACGGTTCAACTTCTTTTAGATCATACCTACCATTGATCCGTGGCTTAACACCCGATTGGTCCATGATCTCTATTTAAAGAGCATGGAGGGTCCTTGGCTAGTTGATCGATTATGAGAAACTCATGTAACTTTCTTTCTTTTGCATAATAAATTCCTCCAAGTGGCTATTTGGCTGGGGTCGTGGACTGTTTCTCTCTCGAGGGTTTTAACAACGTGACAAACATCGATGTGTTGATTTGTGATCTGTTTGTGTGAAGTGGTTGTTCTAGGTGTTCGGTCTTTTGGGAGTACCCTGTGTACCCGAACATGATATCAGAGCGTTTATGAAGAGCCGCTTTCGGTTTTTATCAAGATCTGGAACCGGTGTTGACGAAACTTTGAAAGGGTTTTTGGTTCTGGAGTTTTTGTCCATTTGTGGGTTGTGGGAGCTGTTCCATTGCATTCGGAGTGTCATTTCCATTAAGAAATAGTTTTCTTTTCATTGAAAACCATTTTCGTTTGATCCAGAAACACCCATTTCAGCAAATATGAAGGTATAATGTTACAGTGACGGATTTGTTTAAATTTTTTTTTTTAATCTCTCATATTTCATTAGTTTTATAATTAGATATTTATTGTTTTAGTCTTGGACAGTTACCTTCCCTAGCTGCGTATGCTCTTTGCTGTGCACCTTATGCGATCGTGGCGAATCAGAAATAGAAAGGGAAAGTTTTTTTTTCTTGTCTTCTTGGCTACGTATGCTTTTTGCCGTACACCTTGTGTGATCATGGAAAATCAGAAACAACGAGAAAACTTGAAAACGTAGACTTTCTGGGTAAGATAACCAAGATCTAACCCCATTGTGTGGAAAAGTTTTTTTTGTTTTTGTTTTTCATTTTTTTTTTTTGTGATTTGCAAGAAAAAAAGGCAAGCACGGAGAACGAGAGAGAGAAAAAACAAAATGCCCCCTTTCTCTTTCCATTCTTTTATGTACATTTTAAACTTAACTCACTTGGTCCAAAGTTGCTTTATTCCTTAATAGGTCTTGAGTTCAAGTCTTATTAAGCTACTTTTTAGTGCATGCAATTTCTATTTTCAAGTTACTTTATTGTAAAAGTGCATCTCACTTAAATAAAATAAAATAAAAAGTGATTCACTTAAGTCTTTTAATTTATTGCCGCACTATTTAAAATAACATTATTGTAAAAGTGAACATCACCTATTCTACAAAAATGATTCACTTAAAAACAACTTTATTGTAAATTGATTATCAAAGGTTGATCTTGGGAAGAGGGGGTTCATTTTTTTAGTTGGTCAAGTTAATATCTGCCACATCACTATTGGGGACACCTTTAACATTTTCTAGGATCAAGCATAACTTCATCATTCAAAATTAGTTTTTAGTGCCGTTTTTTTTAAAACAGCCTAACTTTTCGAGCTCTTTGCATCCAAGCAGTTAATTTTTGTTCTTTCAGCCATTATTTTCAAGTATGGCACCCCTTGTAATATTATACTTACCAGTTCTAACTATTTCTCATGGAAATATCGTATGGAGGATGCTCTACGAAGTATGGGACTTTTCAGAATTACCTTAGGGAAACAAACAGAACCCACTGACGATGATAAGAAAATAAAATGGGAAAATAGATGTGATGAAGCTTGAGGATTGATTGGGATGTCCATTTCCACTGATTTGCGATTCCACATATCTGGAATTGATGAACTTGATAAAGCTTGGGAAAAGTTGGAATCTGTGTTTGGTAAACACAATGAAATTCGAGGTCATCAACTTGAGAATGAGTTGATTTCTTTGAATCCAAGTGATTTTTCATACATTCAAGAGTATTTATCTAAGTATAAAACTCTTATAATCTTATGTGAAGAATACAAGATTAAGAAATAAGACAAACAATGTATTTATCATATTCTTTCCAAACTTGGACCTACATATTCTGTTTTTGTATCTACTTTCTACTCCATGAAATAATCCTTCACTACAGCTAGTTATCAAGAGCCTAGTTTTGAATCCTTTTGTGATTCCTTAATTAGAGAGCAAGATAAGCTCATTCATCTTGGAATAATTAACAATGCAGATACATCTTGGAAAGCCTTATTGTCCCAACAGAAAGAAAAGTTTAAGCCTCATAAGAAACATAATTTTCACAATATTAATAAGCCATACAACAAGGGTCCCAAACCCTCTCAGTTAGCTCCTTCTTTAAAAAATGACAAAGGATCCAAGCCAAAAGGAAAGAAGACTGAGTGTCATTACAATTTTTGTGGGAAAGATAATCATGATGAATCTAAGTGTTTCAAGAAGATGGCAACCTTGGAATCAATAATGAAGAAGCACCACATCAGCCTAGATTCATCTTCAGAATCTACCTCTCATGGACATGCACTTTATGCTTCTGGTTACTCTTATACTGTATCTTCTTCTTCTACTTCAAATGAATGGTTGATTGATTATGGAGCATCTTATCATATAGCTAAGGATCAAGCCATCTTCTCTACTATGCATGAATGTAACACCGAACAAATATTTGTTGGTGATGATAGATCTCTAAGTGTTGTAGGATCTGGAATGGTTCTAGTAGAAAACGGTCATTTCAGTGATGTACTATGTGTTCCAATTTTTTATCAGTCTATCAGATTACTCTTTCGGGTGAAGGTAAAACTATGATGTTTACACCTCACCAAGTTGTAATCAAGGATTTTAAAAATCCTCAAAATGTCCTTGCTACTGGAACTGTTGATGATATTACCAGGTTGTACAAATTTAACAACTTTGGGTCATCACCTTTTCCTTCAGTTTTTGTTGTTCATAGTGATAACTTGAGCAAACTTTGGCATGAGCAATTTTGTCACTTAAATTTTCTCTCATTGCAACAACTATGTAAATAAAATATGGTGACTAGTCTTCCGATGGTATCTTACAAGGATGGTGTTTGTTCCAGTTGTGTACTTGGAAAACATCATCGGGACAATTTTGAAAAATGTGCCTCTTGGCATGCCTTGGTTCCCTTGGATCTTGTGCATAGTGACTTGTGTGGTCCTCTTCCATCTGCTTCCTTTTCTGGTTCCAAATATTTCTTAACTTTCATTGATGACTACTCCATATGCACTTGGGTTTACTTCTTAAAACTTAAGAGCGAAGTATTTAACATGTTCTTGGCCTACAAGGCCCTTGTTGAAAAATAATATGGTCATCAAATTATTAAGTTAAGATCTGAAAATGGAGGAGAATATGTTAACAAAAAGTTCACTACTTTCTGCACTGAACAAGGAATCCAACAACAACACATTGTTCCATATACACCACAACAAAATGGTGTAGCTGAACGGAAGAACCACACTTTAAAAGAAATGGCTAATTGTATGATACAATTTAAGGGACTAAGTCTTCAGTATTGGGCTGAGGCCATAAATTGTGTAAATTAAATAGTTAATCGCACACCCACTAAATTTTTACAAGGTATAACACCGGAAGAAGCATGGAGTAAAATTAAACCAGATGTAAGTCACTTATGTGTGTTTTGTTGTGAAGCATGGGCTCACATTCCGGATGAAAAACGGAAAGCATTGCAACCTAAAAGTGAAAAGTGCATATTTGTTGGATATTCAGAAGATGTAAAAGGTTATAGACTTCTTCAGCCACATTTTCATGATATAATCATTAGAAGAGATGTTAAATTTGATGAAAATCTCTTGTCCTGCAAGCCTAACTTGGCGGGTATGCCATCTTTGGCCTGCGAGCCTAATTCAACGATTGTTCAATCTTCTTCTTCCAACTTCCTTAACAGGTTTCTAACTCCAGTTTTTGATGATGAAAATCCACCTCCACCTGTTCATGTTCCTCCAATTACACCAGCACCAATGCTTCCTTGATGGGTCTGTTCAACATGTGAAGCAGCTGGTGATCTTGTCGGTGATCCTAGAGATCAACGTCAAACACGTTCTCAGTTTCAGCGAGCCTCTTCTCTTTTGGCTCAAGTTTCTGAGAATCATGATCCAGAAACTTTTGTAGAAGCTTCAGGAAATCCATATTGGGATACAGTTATGGATGAAGAATATCAATCCTTAATGGCGAACAATACTTGGGATCTTGTTCCTATTCCAAAAGGAAGAAAACTTGTCAGATGTAAATGGGTCTACAGAACTAAGTATGCATTAGATGGAAGTATTGAAAGACTTAAGGCAAGGTGAGTTGCCAAAGTTTTTTCCTAAGTTGAAGGGATTGGCTACAATGAAACCTTTGCTCCTGTCGTAAAAATGAACTCCATCTGCCTTGTTCTTTTCCTTGCAGCCTTACATAACTGGGAAGTCCATCAAATGGATGTCAAGTCTTCCTTTTTACATGGTGATTTACAGGAGGAAATTTACATGGAACAATCTTTTGGATATGTTCAGGATAACTCTAGCCTTTCCTGTCTCCTTAATAAATCCTTATATGGCTTTAAGCAAGCTCCTAGAGCTTGGTATGCCAAAATGGATAGCTTTCTCCTTGACACTAGTTTTTCTAGATGCCATTCTGACCCCAGTATGCCAAAATGGATAGATTTCTCCTTGACATTGGTTTTTCTAGATGCCATTATGACCCCAATGTCTATACCAAGAAAGTAGGAAACCATCTCATCATACTTGTTCTTTATGTTGATGATCTTATCCTTACTGGTAGTGACCCTAAAATTTTAACCCATGTCAAATCCAGTCTTAAGCAAAATTTTGAAATGTTAGACTTAGGACATTTGCATTATTTTCTTGGTCTCCAAGTCTTGCAAATCAAAGAAGGAACATTCCTTTCCCAATCTAAGTATGCTTATGATCTTCTTCGTCGCTTTCACATGGAATATTGTAAACCAACCCCTTCTCCCTTCTAGTATGGAGTCAAACTTTTTGCCACTTGTACTTCCCCTGAAGTAGATGCCACCTTGTATCGTCAGCTTGTTGGTAGTCTTTTATACTTGACTCATTCCCGTCTTGACCTTTCCTTTTCCATTGGTCATGTTTCCTGTTATATGCAAACTCCTCATGAAAGTCACTGGAAAGCAGCAAAACGAATACTTCGATATATTCGAGGTACAATTTAGTTTGGGATTCATTACAGTACATGGGGGACATCTTTGTTGGTTGGTTTCACTGATTCAGATTAGGCTGGAAATCCTAATGATCGAAGGTCTACTACAGGTTATGTTTTCAGTTTGGGATCTGGACCCGTCACTTGGACTTGTAAGAAACAACAAGCTCTTGCTCTTTCTTCAGTAGAAGCAGAATATCGAGCCGCAGTTAATGCCAGTCAAGAAGCTTTATGGTTTCAACATATCCTTTCAGAGTTTGGATTCGAGAAGCAACAACCTACTCCACTTTGGTGCGACAATCAAAGTGCCATCAAGCTTGCCAAAGATCCAGTTCTACATCAACGCAACAAACACATTGAGATACACATGCACTTCATCAAAAATCTTGTTCATGATAGTGTTCTTGAAATGCTCTATTTCCCTATAGATGATCAAGTTGCAGACATCTTCACCAAGTCTCTTACAGAAGTGAAGTTTTCTAAACTTCGATCTATGTTAGGAGTTTAGGAATGTGTCCTTAAGGGGGGATAGGCTCTAATGCCTCCTTCCTTCTCCTAATAGTGTCACTTTTGTAAATCCTTCAATCATATCCCAAGTTGTTCTTAAGGGGGGATGTTAGGATATTTAGACACGTAAGAGTTAGTTAAGATCAACTTGTGTAATATATCCATTAGGTAAAGTGTGTTTCTTTATTATGCATTAGTATGCATTAGTATGCATTTGTAAATATTCTAATCCGATGGTCACGATATGTTCTAGACATAAAGTGATATGACGGTTCAACCTCTCTTAGATTATACCTACCATTGATCTGTGGCTTAACACCCAATTGGTCCATGATCTATATTTAAAGAGCATGGAGGGTCCTTAGCTAGTTGATCGATTATGAGAAGCTCATCTAACTTTCTTTCTTTTGCAAAATAAATTTCTCCAAGTAGCTATTTGGCTGGGGCCATGGACTGTTTCCCCCTCGAGGGTTTTAACCATGTGACAAACATCAGTGTGTTGATCTGTAATCTATTTGTGTGAAGTGGTTGCTCTAGGTGTTCGGTCTTTTGGGAGTACCCTGTGTACCTGAACAGTGAGAGTAGTGAAATACTTGAAAAAGAGAGACATGATGTTCTACTATGCATTTTAATAAGAATAAAAAAAGCATGTAACTAAAGAATGTTATCAGTTCCATCTCCCAAAGAAGCTTTGTAACTAATATAGCGTGAGTCATAAAAGAACAAAATACCTCCATCGCCATTGATAAGAGGTGCACCTCGTTGAGTATGTCTTATATTCTTCGGATGAGGGTAGCACCAACCTATGATGTGGAGGTTTGTGGAAGCAACCTCGAATGTTTAATTTATTATATTTTATGAGTTCTTTTTCCAAGGAATGGGTAATTTAATCATGGTTAAGGGATTTGGGTTGTAATCTGATCCAAGTTATGGATTAGGGTTTTGGATGATATGGAATACCTAAATATTGTATTGTAAATCATTAAGAAAATGAAATGATAAAGTGAGAGGCACGACTTTATTTTTTATTTTTCTCTCAGTTAAGGGTTTCCAGAGTAAATATCTACATACTATGTGTGTGTGCCATTGTTTGATATTTGTTTTTTAATAAGAATATGTATGCATTGTTTCACTTAGCAAGTTTAAGACTTACATGTGGTATCATAGCTCGACTATTGGCTTCAAGGGGACACCTTTGTTGTTAAGGGTTCTATTGTTTGAGAGAGCATTTTATCTTGGATATATGATAAAATTGGGATCAATGGGAGCTTTGTAGTAGTGATTCATGTGTTGAAGAGAATGAAGAGTAGTTCTAGAATCAAGATCAAGAAATTTAATAGTAAGAAATTTGAGCTATGGAAGATATTCTTGTAGATCAAGAATAGTGGATTTTTCTTGATCCAGGTACACAGCCTACTCGTTCAATGAAACAAGACTGGGAGAATCTGGAAAGAAGGGTGAAGGGTACAATTCAAATTTTCCTATTAGATTCAGTATTGTTGAATGTATATGCAGAAGACAATGCATTGAAGCTATGGAATAATCTCGATAGTTTGTATCAATAAAAGTTCCAAGTAAACAAGTTGTTTCACCTTAGGATGGATGATAATGACTCAGTGATAGATCATCTAAATGTCTATAATAATCTAGTAAGTCAACTTACCTTTGTTGGTATTAATATGGAGGAAGAAGATAAGTGCATTACCTTGTTATGTTCTTTTCCAAATTCCTTGAATAATTTTATTGTAGCAACAAGTAGTGCTAGTCAAGCCACTTTAAAGTTTAAGGAAATATTGGTATGCTTGCCATCATAGGAAAGGGTGCAGAAAACCATGGATAGCCAAAGTATGGACACCTTGTTCATGAGAGGCCATTCCCAAGATAGAAATAGAAATAAGGCTTGAGGTGGGATATCCAAATCTAAGGGCGGATCTAAATCTCCAAGAAAATATTTGAGGAAATATTGGAAATGCGACAAAGTTGGGAATTATAAGAAGGATTGCATATCTAAAATGTTGATAAAGCAAAGGATCTGATGATACCCATTCCATAGAGGAAAATAAATCCTCAAAAGGAGGGGATGTGTGTCTAGATTCTACAAGTACCCATTCAGATCGTGATGTGTGGATGATTGATTCAAGTGTGTCTTTTCATATGACTCCTCGCCGGGAATGATTTTGTGAATACGAGAAGCATAATGGAGGTGATGTTTTTTTATCATTGATTGAACAACCAAAATCATAGGGCGTGGAAGACTTATGTTTTTCCTCAAGGATGGAAGTATTATATATTTACCTGGGGTTTTACACTTTCTATATCTAGCTAGAAACTTGATATCCATATGCAAGATGAGTGATGCAGTTGTACAATATGTGTTTGCAAAAGAAATATGCAAAATGGTTCAAGGATCAATGGTCTTGATGAGAGGATGGAACTCTATACAAATTGTTGGGAAGCACAATATTGATGGGTGTAATAGTTTTGTTGTGCATAAGAGTGGAAATAAAGAATACAAAACCCCGATTGTCTATGGAGGAAATAGAACATTATGGAATCAAATATTGTGACATATTGGAGTGAAGGGCCTTCTGTGATTACATGGTAAAGGTATGGTTGAAGGTATCCCTGATTGCACACTATATTTTGATTCTCTGAACATTGCATATATGGTAAACAAAATTGAGTAAGACTCACATCTAATGTGCTATAAGAGCAAACATAATTTTAGAGTTCATACACAGTGACGTGTTTGGAATTGTGCATGTTCCATAATTAGGTAAATGTGTGTATTATGTTTCATTTATAGATGATTTCTCAAGGAACATGTGGATTTATTTCCTTATAAATAAATTTGATGTATTCTATAAACTTTATTAGTTTAAGGCTTTGTAGATAATCAAACATAGACAACAATAAAGGTATTGAGGATGGATAATGGTGGGGAGTTCCGCAGAATAAATTCAAGGATTTTTGTAAGAAGTGTGGAATAGCAAGGAAGAATACTACTCCATATGCACCTAAAAAATGGAGTTGCAGAAATTAGGAATAGGACATTGATGTAAAAGGAAAGGAGCATGCATAGTGTTGTCAAGTAGTAGGCAACAACATGGTACAAGTCTTATTGTATAATAGGCACACTAATTCATTGATTAAGATTGAAGTTTCAATGGGATAGTAGCTAAGAAACACTTATGATTTCAATTTTATTTTACTTAGAATATGGTGATCATGTAGGTTTGACATGTTTATTACATGCTTACTTTCATGCAATGTTATTTAATTAATTGATGTGTATAATGATGGTGATGTCCCTTTTAATTCTTGGTCAAAAAACATGTTTTACTTGCACATTACCCACAATACATGGTTAATAGAATATGTATTTAGTTTTTAAATGCCACATGATTTGTTTTCCTTCCGTCACTAATTAGGCTACCTTGCCACATGTTAATTTGATGGAGTTTTCCGCTTGCATTATCATGGTTATCATTATGGTTAACAAACATGGATGATTATAAACCTATCTCTCTAATTTGGTTTAATGACACTCACGCATGGTGTTAAGCACCAAATTCCCAAAATACCATAAAAATAAAAGGAAGTAACCCACCGCTTTGAGAATGAAATGAAGAGATGAATAAGAATCCCTTTTGAGGGGGAAACCTCCTTTTACAATGTATCTAATGCACAACATGAGATGAAATAATCACTAAAATTAGGTCTGCTTGGTATATATATAGGTGAAAATGGTTACAACTACAATTAAGGTCCTAGATGAGCAATACAAAAAATATTAATATACTAATAGAAATGTAATGTCACACTATCTAGGGCTTAACATGCCCCTGTCCTTCAAACAAGTGTTGTCCTCAATGCTTGATTAACTATGGAGTTTTATGCATAAAAACTCAACTTCCCATGTCGCCTCTTTTATGGAAAATTATTTCACTTGATAGGGTACTCCGTAATTGCTTGATTTCGTAGTTGCTTGATCTCTGTGTCAAGTATTGTTTTAGGTTCTAGTATCATTTTTCTTTCTTCATCAATTTTTGGTAAATAGTTTGGATTGGGATATTGTCACCAATTACCTTTTTTAGGCAAGAAACATGGAAGACTAGATGTACACATGAAGATGGAGGAAACTCCAATTTGTAATCCATACTTCCAATTCTTTGCAACACCTTATAGGGACCATATTACTTTGGTTCTAATTTATTGTCCTTATTTTTTTGCTTGAGGGAATAGGGTATTTTTTAAGTATTCAAATACTATACCTCTATACAGTATTGCAGGACATTATTTTGGATGGAAAAAATTGTGCATATAGATAGGCAGAGGAATATTAAAAAAGAACATACAATTTATCATTAAAGCTTGTGAATTTTAGTGAATATTACAAAAAAAACATATTTTATTTAAATATAGGCGATTTGTTAGAGTAAAAATGGCCAATTAGCGATTTTTTTTAAAGGTACAAAAAAAGCCAATTGGTGAAATTTTGCCCCTAAAAAATACCCAATGAGGGACATTTGTTTGTATGTTTGTTGCTAGAAAAACAGGATCGCAGAGCAATAATAATTGTATAGTTAAATAATTAAACAAGATGCAAACAAATTAAACACATTAGAAGAGAGACACAGATATAACATGGTTCACCCAAGATGGGCTACATCCACACAAAAATTGCTAGTCATTTTCTTATTGAAGGCAGGCAGTTTTGGAGATAGATAGTTGCGTAGCATCGAGGATGATGCGCATGGCGGAAGATGGTCTGCAAGGCAATTTGATCATAATTTGGCCATATTTTGTCATATTTTCTATATTTTGGTCATATTTTGTAGATCTTGGTCATTATTTTGTATTTGTTGGTCCAAGTAGTTAGGAAGTTGATCTAAGTGGACCACCGATGTAAAGGCGCAAGCCTATAAGTAGATCTAGGATTTTAAATGTTGAATAATCTTGTTTGGGGTAGCTTTTGGTGAATCATTGTGAGATATGGATTGTGGATACTATGCGGGAGACTGTTCTCTGTTTTAATGCGAAGCAATATGACATGATGAAGATTTTATGGAAATAGTGTGTCTGTTTGCATCTTTCTATTTTCTTGTCTTTCTTGCGATGTGATGTGAATGGATACTAAAGTATGATGTTGTTGTCTGAATGATGTGATGCTTTTATGTTTTAAATCATGTTATGCTAGTAGATATGTTTATGCATCGATTCTCTTGCCGCGATCTGAATATGTTGGTGCGATATGATGAATGCTGTTATGAATTTATGCTAAATGAACCAATGCTTGGATTTGTGGAATAATGGTGTGATAGTTGAACCATAGATTCACAATCCTCCCTCTTACTGCGGAAACATGATTCTGACAGTTCTCCCTCGAATATCTCGGGTGAGACCTCATCTGCTTCGTAGGTGTTGTTGGACAAGGTAAAACCTGTCTGGGATGGTGCTCAGGGAGATCGCTGAGTTAAGGGTGTCGACAGAGAGTGAACCCCTATTGATGGATCTATTTCAAAAAATGTTTATGTTTCTGAGACCGTAGTGCACAGATAAGTGGCTGTCATAGTTGACTTATCGGAAGATGAATTTCCAAGGAGGGGAGCCCACTTGTTGGACCCCAGAGTTGATCCAACAACTGCAAGAGGTAGATAACAGAGCATGAAGGTCTGTCAAAGTTTGGCTTGACAACATCTTGAAAGGATATATCATTGAGTTTGTAGTTGACATAGTCAAATATTACAACGACATAGAGAGGGAGTTCTTCAAATGACCAAGAGGTAGGTTTATGTTATCATTGCAACTCAATTTTAAGATGCTCATCTCTGACAAATGCATATTGAAGATGAAATTCGACGAGTATATCTCTGGTGTGTGGAGGTTGTGGGTACCATAGAGATGAGGGTTGGATAGAATGATATGGGGCAGACGAATTGGAGTTACGACGAGACTATGAGGGAAGCTGAGGAAGGAAGTGATCTTCTACGAAGTGGGGTAAGGTTTGGGCAAGAGAAGAGGTAGAGGACAGGAGAGAGTCTTGTTGCGACTGAGACAAGAGGCTACATGAGAATATAACAATGGACGGAGTGACCCTACAACGAAGAAGGAGATGACTAGGCTACACGCGATCCTGAAGAAAGACCAAACTAGATAAACAACGTACCCACACCTCCGTGCACTGCGCCACACTTAGGAAGAAATATGAGCTCAACACCAAGTTGTCCAACGTGTCATCAACACTCTAATAGTAGCGAATCAGCAAACGTAAGAAGAAGGCCCAAGATGGAGGGCGATGATATAAAGTTACCTTTGTTTCATGGGAACGGGACTGAGGATCCCGAACAATACCGATTTCTATGTGAAGCAGTTTGGACTGTAAAAAAAGCTCATGATGATGATGTTAAGAAGGGTCAGTTGGCGACGAACTTCTGGGGTTGCGCACTAGGATGGTACATGAAGTTTACATAAGTTCCCATGGGGACTCTAGCAAAGACTCTAACCAAGATTAGAAAATGATTGATCAAGGAGTTTAGAAAGCCAAAGTCTGAAGCGCAATATATCACAGAGTTAAAGGAGATCAAGCAATATCCAAATGAGACTGTTTGGGATTGTGATCAACTATTCAAGACGCTGATGGAGAAAGTTAGTTTTAGAATGAGTGACGTACAACACAAGGAGTGGTTCATTGCGACATTAGTACCGCATATCAGACTACCTTTGATGTAGAAAAATATTGTGACACAGAGCGAGGCTCTAGAGATAGTGATGAAGCTGGAAGATTCACTTGTTGGCGAAACTAGATTCGATATGAATCAGATTCAATTGCAACTGGAAAACCCGACGATCCAATTGGAGGATATCAAGAAAGGAAGAGAGCATCGGGAGGATATTTGGTGTACTTGATGCCATGCGAAAGGACATCATAAGGCTCAGTTCTTGGATTTCTGAAATTACCTACTATTGGGAGCTCCAAATCCGATAAGTCATATCGGCATGCCATGGTGCTGCATTTACCAAGTTCATGGACATTGACACAAAGATTGTGTGTTTATGTAGAAGATGGTCTCGAAGCTGAAGAATTTGTATTGCATGTTTTGTCGATCTGTTCGGCATGAAGATAAGGATTGTCAAGCATATGATTTTCTCTAGGAGAGGATGATGGATGCATACTATGTGAAGGGTGAAGACCATCGAATGCTACAACCATAGTAGCAACTGCAACAACAACCGTAGGTGGTACAGCCACAGCCGTAGCCATAGTTTGTACCATAGACACAACCACAACTACAGTTTGTGCCACAACCATAGTTTGCTCTATTGCCCCTGCAGTACAACCAGATGCAGTATGCTCCACAATAGTTGTAATATACTCAAGCACCATACACTCAACCACAGTATGCGCAACTACAACTAAATCCCCTGCCACAACAAAAGTTCAATCAACCACAGTATCAGGAGAAAGGTGGATTTTGCAGAGGATTCCGAGGAGGACGAGGTGGAGGATTTGATCGATGAGGAGTACAAGGTCACAGACCTATGAAATGTTATAATTGTGGAGTACTAGGACATTATCAGAGAGATTGCCTAAACTTACAAGTGAAATGTACTTATTGTATCGCTGTGGATCATACTATTGAGAACTGTCCACAATTGATC
The DNA here is from genome assembly GCA_001517045.1 of Pseudotsuga menziesii. NCBI lineage: Eukaryota > Viridiplantae > Streptophyta > Pinopsida > Pinales > Pinaceae > Pseudotsuga > Pseudotsuga menziesii. The sequence continues at coordinate 291,134 of LPNX010237352.1, forward strand.
AGGAAGTGGCACGCAAGGAACATTCCGTAGTTGAAAAACCAGAACCAGAATCAGAATCAGAACCAAAATGCAAACCAAAACATGAACCAACCAGTGAATCTACCATCGAACTAGAACTAAGGACCAATAGTTGCGAATATCTCAACATAACCCAAAGTTCAGTCTGTTGATGTTGCTGTAATTACTCGCGGAGGTGCGACAACAGGAGATGATGGCTCGATTCCATAAGTTTGATTGGATGGAAAGAAGAAGGTGTGATTTGATGTTAATACTGAGAGGGATGCATTCTTTGAAGTAGGTGACGCGATAAGAAGAGACCCAGGTAAGTTGTTTGTTTATGAAATGCCACCATTTTTTTTATTCAACTTTGGTAGTAGGACCATCATGGCGGCATGGTACCTTGCAAAATTTCTTTGAAAGTTGTCTATCACTGGAAAAAGACCCCAATGCACTCACTGAGATTGTGAGTCTTCTCCATTGACCAAAGAAAGGGCAGAGGAGACTACTTTGAACTCCCTGCATAAGAAGAAAAAAGGGAAAGAGATGAGATTGAATATTTAGATTAGGGATTACAAGGTAGATTCAGTCATTCTGGACCTAGGCTCGGATGTCAACATTCTGACAAAGTAGACATGGCAGAATTTTGGGAGCCCATAGTTAGTTTCGTCCCCTGTGCAACTGGGACTAGCTAACTAGGCCAGAGTGACACCAATTGGGCGTGTTCTGCATCTAGCAGTGGAAGTTGAAGGAATGAAAACTTACGCGGACTTCGATGTGATTGAGGTTGTTGATGGCTAAAGCTTATATCTAGCACTGTTGGGGATTGGATGGGCCGGTGACAGTTTGGTGATGATTAATTCCAAGAAGCGCATAATGACCTTTGAGAACCCCGACATTAGAGTCATATCTCTAATGGATCCAACTGACGGAAGAAGGCATGTTGAACCAGTTAAGGAAGAAGTTGTAGGTAGATGGGATCATGCATACAACATTTTAGAAGACTATATCCAACCTATTGTTGATAGAGAGTTGGGTTGGCGAAGTTCTAGATACACATCTTCAGATTATGATGACGCCTTGGAGAATTAGAAGAATTAGATGCATGAGGTATCAATTCGAAAGTGTGGCTTAATTACTCAGTCGTTGTGCCGAGTCACAATAGAGATTGTTGAGTTACCAACCTATGAAAGACTGCCTGAGTTATATGAATTTCTTGTTGAATTCGAAGAAAAGGTGACAGAACCATAGAGGTTTTTGGCATTGGATGAAGTGTTGAAGGCTACTCCAGCACGTTGGTGGGAGACACACAAGAATTCGATCAATGGATGGTCACAGTGTCACAGGTTGATGGAAGTTTTCTTTGGTGAAGAAGAACAATACCAAGCCAAGTGGTATGATGGGCGGAATGATCCATGTGGTCATATGATTAGATGTCAAACCATGTGGGTGTCGCAACTGAAGGAGGAGTGGGTACATGATTTTGTAAACACGTTGGATGAAATTACATGACGGTGGTATGTATCAGTAGATCTGTGCAGAGAGATCATGACATGGGAGGAGTTTTCAATATGTTTTAGTCACACCTTTAGTTTTGCGAATGCTAATTCAACCATTCATAGTGCGCTACAACATATCCACGAGGTTGTTCTGAAGGTATTTCTAGTTGCATATCCCGCGGACCCGTATGAAGCACCAATGATGCAATCGATGATGGAGTGTTACAACGTGATAGGAGGGATTGCAAATGAAGATGATCAAAGGAACATCAACATTCCAGAGATAGAAGGAAGTCAGGATGTCACAACGCTTGAGATACTGATAGATAAAATCAATCAGCCATTGAAGATTTAGAAGGTTAACATTGGGATAGAGTAGAGCCCGGTTTTTTTGAATATTGGAGACTAGCGGGTTGAAGAAACCATGGCAAAGATCACTGATTTACTGCATGAGTTTCAGGATCTGTTTCTGAAAAAGTTTTCTGAGATGAAGGGGATACCGAGAAATTTGGGAGAGATGAAGATTCCTTTAATACCAGATGCGAAGCCAGTGTGACAACATCCGTATTGTATGAATTCATGATACAAGGAAAGAGTAAAGGTAGAGCTCGATAGGATGTTGGATGCAAGAATCATAGAACCAGTTGAAGAATCATAATGGATCAGTCCTATGGTAGTGCAATACAAGAAGACAAGTGAGGTTCAGATCTATGTTGACCTCAGAAAACTGAATGATGCATTCCTTCATGATTCGTTCCCGACACCATTTACTACTAAAGTGTTGGAAAGAGTGGGCGGTTAACAAGTCTATTCATTCATGGATGAATTTTCTGGCTATAATCAAATCAAAATTGCAAAGGAGGATCGGTACAAGACAACATTTGCGACTGAATGGGGATGCTATCAGTACATGGTGATGCCATTTGGACTAAAGAATGCGCCGACAATATTCTCCAGGGTCGTAGTTGTTGCATTCAAGGATTTTATACAGAAAATTTTGGCAGTATACATGGATGACTGGACGGTTTATGGACTGATAAAGGATCACCTCGCAAATCTACGACTGATGTTGGAGAGATGTCGACAACATCATATTGCGCTGAATTCAAAGAAGTGCATTTTTGTGCACCTTTTAGGATGTTGCTAGGGCCCATTGTATGTAAGGAAGGACTAATGGTCGATCCAGCTAAGATTGTGCTGATGGGCCCTGATGAGATCTTACGACGATGTGTCCTACCGCATGAACATGAAAGGGTCTTGGCAGAGGCACATGCGAGAGTTTCAAGTGGAATCTACAGAGGTCGCGCTACTGCCAGGAAGGTACTCCATGTAGGGCTTTGGTGGCCAACTCTTAATGGGGATGCGACAAACTATGTGAGGACTTGTGATGTTTGTCAAAGGGTTGGGAATCCATCAAGGAGGGATGAGATGTCACTAGTACCTCAGGTGACGCTGCAACCATTTGATAAATGGGTAGTGGACTTTGTGGGACCAATCAACCCACCCAGAAAGAGAACCGGTGTGCACTACATCCGATACAACGACAGATTATCTGATGATATGGGCAAAATCTGTACCAGTTGTAGAATGCACCGCTGTGAAGGAAACAAGGTTTATGATTGATAATGTGGTCACTCATTTCGTTTGTCCAAAGATATTGATGAGAAATCAAGGGAGTCACTTCATAAATCACACCATTAGTGTGCTGATAGAGGAACTTCAAATACAACACAAGAAGAGTACCCCGTATCATCCACAAGCAAATGGGACAACTGAGGCTTTCAATAAGGTGTTGGAGCATGCACTCACAAATATTTGTAACACAAACCATGATCACTGAGATTTGAGGATTACAATAGTATTATGGGATTATCTCACCACCCGCAAAAGGTTGACAGGGAAGACATTGTTCAAGTTGGTGTATGGGTAGGAGGAATTTATGCCAGTGGAGTACATTGTTTTGAGTTTGCATATTGAAGCAACGACAGGGATGGAATATGAAGGAGAATTAGAAGAATTCCTGGCTTAGTTGGTGCAACTAGATGAATACCGCTTTGTTGCAGGATTTCGCCAGTGTGTTGAGAAGGATCGACAGAAAGCTTGGCATGATCGACATATCAAGAACAAACACTTTTAGTAAGGAGACCCGGTGCTGCTGTATGAAAACGAGTTCACCAAACATCCAGGTAAGTTTCAGATGCGTTGGTTGGGTCCTTATGTTATCAATTTCATTACCGAGGGAGGCGCAGTACAACTGCAACAGTTGGATGGTGTGATCCTGCCTAAGTTGGTGAATGGGAGCTAGTTGAAGCCCTATAGGATAGGGCCGGTGCTACGTGATGCTTAAGGTGTTGCACAAAAAAAAAACTTTGTTTTTGCATGAAATAGTAGTTACGAGACTGGCGCACTAGGAGCAGGTGGCTGTGCAAGTAGAGGTATCAAGATCGCAGTTAGGGAACCATGTCGTGAGATTTGCAATGATGCGATAGAGTTAAATCAGTAGTTAATGCAGTAGGTAAACTGGTTACCTGGTGACGATCTTGGATGAGACACACATTAATGACAGATCTGACCGTTAGATCAAGAGGATCAACGACAAATTCAGGAAGTGAATTGAGGATATTGTCACCATGATTAGGATATCTTTCACACGGTCGATTCGATGCTAAAAGAATTGGTAGGACCTGTTGGAGGAGCAAGTCAGTAAGTTGACTTGAATGATAGCCGACTTAGTCGATCAGCCGACTAAGTCCGTTGGCCGATTAAACTAGAGATTAGGTCAGCCACCTAAGGTCGTGTCGGTTCATCGAACCGACAGGTAGTTATTTTGTAACTATTTTGTAATCATATATATTAGGCTGTTGAGCTAGAAGAGAACTCAGTTCAGTTCTTTGTATTGTATGGACCCATTCATGTTAATATAATCTGTTAATTCATCTACTTGTTCTTATCTCTGGTCTCTGTTATGTATGTATGTTTTGGTATGTATTACTGATAACCTTATGTGATCTGTGAGATTACAACATTGGTTCCATTGTCGGTAGTACATGTCTGAAATGTATGAAAACAAATGATATCAGAACAGGAGATTAAGGACTGGTGGGAACGTAAATTTACAAATTATTTGCAGAATTACGCATAAAGAAACAGATTAACGACCGCACAAGCAAAAGCAAGATTCTTTACAGAGACACATGAGAAGTTTGTAGAATCAGTGCCTCAAATTCTGAAGAAACTCCTGGATGAAAAATCCGGAAGAGACTAAAGATCAACAGTTGCTAGAAAAAATGATCCAAGGGGGAAGAACAAACTTGTCGGAGTGGTTAAAAAAATCATCGACGAATTCTGCGAGGAGCAAGCAGTAGAAGACAGAACTTTGGTAGAAACCGTCAAGGAGAAATTTTACACAGATCTCACTGAGCAATTTCTATGTTCCTTACCGACCTTGTTGTTTAAGTTACTGATTGAGAAGGGAGTGGGTCATATTCTCAAACCTCATCCATCACTTCACGGACTGCCATTAAACCCTAACTGGGCAGAAAAGCAAAAGAGGTGGGAAAAATTCATTGCAGAAAGGGAATGGGAATACTTCCTAAGTAAGTAGACCGAAATATCTGGGCTTTCTAAAGCGTCAGGTAGGCTATGGGGGGGGGTAGCTGGTCATATGTCAAGATAAAGTGGAGTGGATTCTAGTCAACTAGAAGCAGATACTAATCACCAGTAACAAGAAGTCGACCAAAAGGGAAATCAAGAAGATAGTATCACATAAAGGTATGTCGGACGTTCAGAAAATAGAGAGGGAAGAGAGATAATAAAGGAGTGAAGAAAGAAGAGAAAGAGACTTAGCACTGCACAGAGGAATGAGTACTAGGGTAACTGACCAGGAAAGAAATCCGCCAGATTCGGGTCATGACCGTGTTGCAGTTGCAACTTCTCTCCCCAATTTTCTTAAATTTTGGGCCCCTCCTTATCATTTAAAGTTGTTTGATCTCGTGAGGTCTTGCTTTGATTCTGAATATCAGATTGCGGCTTGTTTTCAGAGATCGTTTGTGTCTGATTTTCGTGTTGGATCGAGGGTGTGAATTAGGAGAAGTCAAATCTTTGTCCTTTAAGGCCGCCATTTCGCAGGAAGAGCGACTTTAGCTATTGCTGATCCTTAACTGTTCAAAGCACTTATGTTTTCTTGAGTCGAGCGTCTTTTTATATTGAATCGAAAGCTCCAATCCTTCTCTCTTCCGCCGTGGCGGCTCCCAAAAGGTTCTCGCGTCCGAAGCGCAAAGTGCTCCGATTTTCGATTTATCCTTTCCCGTCCGCGAATCGAAGGTCTTAAACCACCGTCTTTTCCACCGTTGCGGCTCCTAAAGCGATTCAGCCTCCGATGTCCTAAATCTTCCGATGTCTGATGTGAAGTTCTCCCGCTCGTGTGCTTTAACTTTTTTCCCTTCCGTCGTTGCGGTTGGGAAAGTCGTCCCGCGTCCGATGTCCAAAGCCGTCTGACTTCCGATTTAAGTTTCTCCAGCCCGCATTTTCACACCACGTTAGCTCTTTTCTTTCCGCCGTTGCGACTAGGAGAGCCTTTTCCTGTCCGATGTCAAAGCCTTCTGAGGGCCGTTTCAGATCTTCCCACCCAAAAGGCTTAATCCAGGCTCTTGTCGATTATAGAGATGCACCCAGTCATTTCCTGTGGATTGGTATTTTCAGTTCACATTATTTTTTGCAGTTATATTTTCCAATGAATGGCTCTCGTTGTTGATTGCAGGTGAAATCTTGGAAAATGATGAAACTGCCATGGCAAGAAGGGAGGCGGATCGTTGATGGTGGTATGACCAAAACCACTTCGAAGACAACGAAAGCGCGAGTCCGAAGGATACAACAGTTACTTAACCAATCATGAGTATGCAAGAAAAGACAGAACCGAAGGATATGAAGCGTTGGGGAATGGAAAAGTCATACATTGGGGGACAGCCCAAAAGATGGGCGTCTGTAGTTAAATAGGGGGAATGTAGAACTTAGAAAGGGATTTTTCCCTGAAAAATTTGTAAACTCTTTGCTTGTAAGAGGAACTATTTCGTTTTACATTCAGAAAGTGCAACTTTTGCCGCTGGAGAGAGCGAAAGGTGGAATGTATCAATGTGACTGAATGAATAATGTTGAAGATGAACTATTTCATTTTCAGCAGTGTTTCATTTACTGTGAGAGTATTGAACTTCCTGAACCTATGTTCTTGTTGAGTGTTCTTCAGTATTTTTTGGGATGTCTTCCACTGTGAGTAATACATATTGTTCATAAAATAATCGACTATCTAGTTGTTTAAATATCTGTAATTGTTCATGAGTCGTGAATGAAGTATCAACTATCTATAACTCTTCATAATGCACGTACAAAATGTCTTACTCACCAATGAATGATAACTCTACTCCCTAGGGATAGTTTAGGTAGTTAGTGTATTTTGTGTTATGTTGTATGTGTTTTGGGTGCTTGTGAACCTTAAGACGAGAGGTAAGAACCTACGCATCACATTGTGACTGTTCCTTGCATATTTAGCACCCTGCATTGTTAGTTAGGCACTTGCATATCATACATTAAATCAAAAATACAAATTCACGGTGGACCGGGCCGCATCCGGTAAAGCCTCTGTTTTGTTACTTGACCTACGGTAGCCGGACCGCAAACCGGACGGATTCCCTATACCAAATAGTCAACGGGCTAGTTGGGAATGTTGATTGGGGAGAATCCCTTATTGTTGTTGCCTACGAATTTTGCGGCCCCAACATACTGATAAGAAGAAGGCATGGAAGAAGAGGCATCCCCTATGGAAGAAGAATTGTGGATAGAGCAGCCAGAAGCTCTCCAATTAGACACTCCCCAAGAAGGAACAACTCTGTCTCTATTGAATGTGCGTACCTGGATACAAACTATTGTCAAAGAGGACCTCCGACTAGGAGCTGGTGACTTTGGTATATGGAGCTGACTAGACAGCGAGACATACACTGGAAGACACCTCATTATCCGTTGACCAGAAGAAGGAAATTGGGTTACCTTTCAAGCGGTACCCTCCAACCGAAGTATCCACTTACTTTTACTGACACATGAAGGAGCACCCCCCTTTCCAAATACAAATTTGGAGGACACAGAACATTCAAAACTACGAACAGGTAACTACAGTTGCACATCGACAGAAGAAGTCAAAATCAACCGACTACTGGTCGAAGACAAAACAACAAAAACAACTGACGAAGATGAAAGTTCCGTCGACGATAGTTCTGTAGAGAGGAATAAGCAAATAACCCCACCACGCCCACCACCACCTCCACCTCCACCACCCCCACGTCCTGAAAGCAGTGACAATGATTCCAACATGGGTCACGGGTCAGCACACATTCCTCTATATGAGGGGGATGAGGTCCCCAGATGACACTGGTTCGTCTGTGAGTCGACTTGGGAGGCTAAAAAAGTTACAGACGAAGACAGATAGATGGAACAGTTCACTGGTGCCTTGAGGAAAAGAGCATTAACTTGGTGTATGACCTTTTTCTGAAAGACAACCTCGAGCAACCAAAGCCGAGATTAAAGTGTAATTTCTATCATTTTTCAAAACTCCAGACGCAAAACATCTGGCATCGAAGAAACTAAAAACAACATCATAGAAGCCAGGAGAAACTGTCTATGATTATGATAAGAGATGGAAATACCTTCTTAGCCAACTGGACTATGTTATAGATGAACAATTATTAATCCAGTGGTTTCTTGTAGGCTTATCTTAGAAAATCCACTGACACATAAGTCTGGAGACATTCAAGTCTTATGAAGATGTGCTTACAAAAGCTCTCCAAGTGGAAATGGATGAGGACATACCAACATACTCCACCGATCACAGATTAGAAGAACAACTTGAGATCATGCAGAAGTCTCTAAAAGAATTAAACCTCAAAAATTAGGATATCTGGTGCACGAAGTGCTCGACGACCGGACACTCAAAAGACAAATGTCGACAGGAAATCAGCCGACAGGATGTTCGATTCATGCAGATGAAATTTTTTTGTGACATTTTCCAAGAGCATGGGGACCACTCGACAAAAGATTGCCCGTTCAACATGAAGAACGGCAAGGCATCTTGGTGTGCAATCTATGAAACTAAAAATCATAACACAATAGACTGCCATCTGAACCTAAAGAACTGACAGAATTATCATGCAGTCTACCAGGCCACTGTAGTTGCACAAAATAATGAGCAAAACAACTTACCAAATGATCAGAACAATAAGAGATATGATGGTCGAAGATACGAGCGCCAGTATGACAATCAACATGGAGGCTATGGAGATAGAGGTCGATTCTTTAGAAATCAAGACAACTGACCATGTCGACCCATCCAATGCTTTACATGTTATAAGGAGGGACATCGGTATATAGACTGTCCATATAAAGACAGAACTGACCTCAAATTTTGTACTCATTGTGGAGTAGGGGATCACTCACTAGAGGATTGCCCTACCATGTTGGGAAAAATAAATAAAAAGAAAAATGTTAATGTCTTTTCGTGTGTGCAAAAAAATGATGTAATAAACACAAATAATTTGCATATTGTAACCCGACAAGGGACAAAAATAGGAAGTGATAACCCAAGAATTAGCAAAATAAAAGAGAAAAATGTCTACCTTGATCCACTTAAAGAAAAACAAACATATAAAGAGGCAACAAATGTATTCAAAGAATTTGCATGACAGGAAGAGGCTAATGACAATCGACATAACACAATAAAAGAATTAACACAGCTCGTACAAAAAGACAACTCAGTATCCCAGTTCATCGATTTGCTATATGAAATAAAACACAACAATATCGAAAAACAAACAAAGCATATCTGCAGTTTAAATCAAAAAGATAAAAGTGATGCCGACCCACTTGTCGACCTGGAAATTGAAGGATACCATGGCCAACAAGTAGTGCTTGACTTTAGATCACAAGTAAACATCATGACTTGTGACACTTGGGAACAAATGGGAAGACCTTGACTATATGAGTTAGGTATATACCTGAAACTAGCTGACGAGGGCCTAATTGAACCTATTGGAGTCTGGAAAAATGTTGATACAACTATAAAAGGAATCTTGACCAAAGTCAACTTCGAAATCATTGACCCTAAGGAAGGATCCAGTTCCTTCCCAGCGTTAGTCGGTCGACCTTGGGGTAGAAAGATGAAAGCATCGATATCCCTGGACAAAGAGAGAATCAAATTAAAAGGAAATGGACAAAAGGCCATTGTACCTATTCATCCATCCCAAGGAAACCATGGATAGAACCTATCGATGAAGAAGTTGATATCCGACAACTTTATCAGATACAGAATAATGAAGATTACATAGAACCTAACACATATGGTGAACTCTACTTAGGTAATCAAGACTCAGTCGGATATAATTCAAATGAAGAATTATATGATTGGGAAGTCAAGAATTACACAACACAAGCAAGAGGGTGTTGGAATATCCAAAAATTATAGAAAAGCCCACCCAATAGTGCTTCATAGTGTCCATTGTCCCAAAAATCTTTGAGAAGAAAATTAGGGAATACCCTACTTTAAAACCTACCAATGTAAATGCTACACAAGTACCAAGATATAAGGAAAGAGAATCACCAGTCATGCACATAGAACAAGTTTCCAAAAATATTGGTGAACATGGTCGACTACAAAGTTTAGTAGAAAATTTTATAGGACAAGCTTCTAGATGGTGGGATACCCATCAGACAAGACTGTAGACCTGGACAACAGCTTCAACTTACTTTGTAGAAAGGTTTGGAGGAAAGAATTTAACCAAACAAGCTCAGATACCTATATTCATTCAAGGATAGAATCCAGAATATCATATTAATACATGTGAAAAAGAATGGAGAAGACTTGGATACAAGGATGAACGAACATGGCCACACCTGTTTCCATCAACTCTCGCCGACTTACCAAAAAAATGGTATAAAATGGAAGAAGCTAGGGGTGAAAAATTCCTATGGCATGAACTTAGAGAAAATTTCATTAAAGATTTCAACTTTATACCACAAAATGAAAAGTTGGTCGAAACAACAAAACAGATTAAAGAATTTATACAACCGACAGAAAATAAACCCTTAAAAGATAACTGACAGACAAGGAACTGTAACAATATACAAACCGAGACAATACCACAGTCAACAAGACTACAGTTAGAAAATGAAAATACAAAAGGGAAAAGCTTCAGATGGAAATCAAACCATGTCGAAACGAACAAACCTATTCATACAGTATTCAAAGTTGAAACAACCGACAAAGTAGATACCGAAAGAATGACTGCAGCTGAATTTCCTACCACATTCTCCCAATTTAAAGAAGGAAGCCAACCAATCAACGAATCCAAAGCTCTAGAATGGCTAGATGCTATAGTCAAAACTAGAGAGTTTGACATCTCAAATGATGACCGACCAAAAATGGCAAAGATTGGTGACTACTGGAGTAAAGAGCAGACCACAAGGATAGTGAACTTATTAAAAGAGTTCCAAGATGTGTTTGCTAGAGATTATAAAGACCTCAAAGGCTTAGTTCATGAAATGGGTGAAATGAAAATCGACACTAAACCTGATGTTCGACCTGTGAAAAAAAGGCCATACAAACTAGCTCACAAATACAAAGAGATAGTCAAAAAGGAAATTGATAACATGCTTGCAGCAGGCATCATCTATCCTATTGACCAATCAGAATGGGCAAGTCCAATGGTTGTACAACTTAAGAAACATGATCCGACCAAACTAATAATTTGTGTCGACTTTATAGAACTAAATAAAGTCACACTGACAGACCCATTTCCAACTCCTTATGCAGATGAAATCTTAAATGAGGTGGCATGACATGAATGCTACTCATTTATAGATGGATTCTCAGCTTATAACCAAGTGCCAATAGCTAAAGAAGATCAGAAAAAAACAACATTTGTATGTGAATTCGACTTATTTGCTCACAAGGTTATGCCTTTTGGATTAAAGAATGCACCTGTAGTATTTTCTAGAATTGTGGTCAAGAGATTCCAAGAGTATATTTACAAAACCATGGCAGTATACTTTGATGATTGGACAATATACTCCATGTTAAAAGATCATTGCAAGTGGCTAAGACATATGTTGGAAAGATGTCGACAAATCCAGTTAGCCCTAAATATAAAGAAGTGTATATTTGTCACCCCCATAGGGATATTGCTAGGACACATTGTCTGTAAGGAAGGTATTAAGGTCGTCTTTGCAAAAATCAAAATTATCCTTAACCTAAAACCACCAGTAAACCCAAAACAAGTCAGGGTGTTACTTGGCCATACAGTCTATTACAAAAATTTCATAAGATATTATTTAGATATGACCTATCCACTCGAAGAACTATTAAGGGAAGATAAAGAGTTCAACTGGACAGAGGAGTGCCATATATCATTTGAAAAAATAAAAAGAAAACTAGTCGAAGCACTAATCCTAAGGTTTCCAAACTAGTTGATCAAAATCCATGTTCATATTGATGCATCAAGCCTAGCAATAGGAGCAATCTTAACTCAACCAGAAGATGATGGAATGGATTATCCTATAGTTTACAGTAACAGAAAATTAAACAAGGCTGAAAGAAATTATTCAACAATAGAAAGAGAAACACTAGGAATGGTCTTTGCACTACAAAAATATCGACATTATCTTCTAGCTAACCCATTTATATTCTATACAGACCATCATGCACTTAAATATCTTGTCAATAAACCACTACATCATGGAAGGATTTGTCGATGGCTACTACTATTCCAAGAATTTGAATTCGAAGTTGTTGTCAGACCAGTTAAGTTAAATGTCGGTCCCGACCATTTATCCAGAATCGAAACAGGAGAGGAGCCGACAGGAGTTGAAGATGACTTACTAGATGCACATCTATTTCAGATAGAAGTAGTCCCAACAGAGTTAGAGGAAATAGCCCAGTTCTTAGAAGATGGACAAGCACCAGAAGGAATGAGTACAAAGAAGAAACAAATCCTAGCTATGAAAGCTACACCATACAGTCTTATAAATGGATTTCTTTACAAGATGGGATTAGATGACATCCTTAGAAGGTGTGTACTAAAACATGAAAGAGAAAACTTTATGCATGAAGCACATTATGGATCTGCAAGAGGACATTTCCAAGTAGACACAACTGCAAATAAAATCCAACAATCAGGGTTATGATGGTCGACACTTTACAAAGATTGCAAAAATTTTGTAAGTCAATGTGACAGATTTCAACGACTAGGTCGACCCTTGCCTAGCACAGAAATGTCTTTGATATCAGTCAACCCAAGTTTGACATTTTAAATTTGGGCCATATATTTGATAGGACCATTTCCTATACCATCAAAAAGAAGAGGGGCAAGGTACATAATAACTGCAGTCGAATATGTGACCAAATGGGCAGAGGCAGAACCTGTCGACACATGTTCCAGTGAGATAGTTGCTAAGTTCATATATGAGAATATCATTACTAGATTTGGATGTCCATTAACCTTAATCAGTGATCAGGGAACACACTTTATCAATAAAACTATCAAAACCCTAACCGACCAGTTCCAAATCGACCATTGTCGGAGTACAGCATACCATCCTCAGTTGAATGGAGCAATTGAAGTATTTAATAAAACATTAACAAAAGGACTAACCAAAATATGTAATGCTGATAAGGACGAATAGGATGAGAAAATACCTATAGTATTATGGGCATACAGAACAACATATAAACGCTCGACCAACCAAACCCCCTTTTGACTAGTCTATGGACAAGAAGCAATAGTTCCATTACACTTCCGACAATAGACACCTATTATTGCAGAGATCCTACATGTCGATGTCGAACAAGGAAGAAAGGACCGACTACTACAACTGAGTAAACTAGAAGAACACCGACTACTCGCGATGCAACATTAAGAACTTTAGAAACAATAACAAAAAGCATGGCACGATAGAAAGATCAAAAACAAAAACTTGTCGGTGGGAGATCTTGCTTTACTATACAATAGTCGGGTAAAAGGTAAACCTAAAAAGCTACATACAGAATGGATGCGACCCTATGTTGTCGAAGAGATACATACCAATGGATCAGTCCGACTAAGAACATTACAAGGCATAGTATTTCAGAAACTTGTTAATGGAGCCTGACTAAAACGCTACAGAAACTAAAACAAACAAATCAAAAAAAAAAATCATATAACGACCATAACGGTTAAACAAAAACTATAAAAATCTAAAAAAGCAAAAAGCAAAATAATACCGTACATGCAGAAAACTATGACAGGAAATCACCACTTCGACAACCGACATCATTCCCATCGACATAACTCCATCGACCATTTTCATAACCGACATCGACCGACGACCTCGAGAGTCCCATCGCGCATTCATGACCTTGAGCACCGAAAGCAATTCGCCATTAACGCACACTCAAGTGTTCCAACTAGAACATCATGTCTGCCATTAATACACTCATCGATGAAAACATCCAAAGCATCCCCTATAAATACTAGACCGCCGAAGGATCATTCACCGCAATTCATCTAGAGAGAGCATCAGAGCATCCAGATGACTGAAAGCCGAGAATACGTTAATGAAATCGACCACCAAACCGACAAGATGGCACCCAAACAGACTAGAGCCTCAGCCAAAGCCAAGGAATTACAGACTGCAGAAACACCTTTAGTCCAAAGGTTAAGGAATATTAATAATGCTAAGGTGTAGGAAGGCTCATGGAAAAAACTAGGGACCGAGATGCAAGAATGGGATTATGTCGACAAGAAGCCTACTCAAGCTGTAGAGAAAATAAAATACTCTACCATATTCAACTATGTCAATGCACCGCTCGTGGCTAGTTTCAGTGGCACAAAAGAAACAACCGTCAAGTTTATCATAAGTCGGTACCACAACGACCGATTTTACTTCGACCAACCTGTCGACATCTATGGGGAAGTCATCTCTAAGCTAACAGGACTTTCAAACAAAGGAGACCTAGTACCAGTCGGTATTAAAGAGGGTTTGGTCGAAGAAATAATCGGGTCAGCTTTGGGCAAAAACTTGAAGGGGTTGATGATTAGTCAAATCACAGCCCGAACGCCACAGATTGTGGCCAAAATAATAGCCATCACACTCACCCTGGCAGGTCGAGGCAACGACCTCAATTAGACATGTTAGAGGCTATCGACACCATTGCAACAAATGGAAAGATATACAGATTGGATGAATATGTCACCGACATGGTCAAGACCATCTGTGAAATATGCCAAGAGACGGGAGGAATCATCAGGTTCCCATCCCTCATACTATGGATAGTCATGTACCATATTTGCCCCAAAGGAAACCAATTTTTTCAAGAACTGACAAGGTTCCACATGTGGAGATTCAAACCATTCTCCCAGAAAGGAACCTTGAATGAACTTGAAGACGGAAAAGTGTTGTTGGAGAACTGGCTCCAACAGCTAAAAGTCTGCACGACTAGATGGAGGGTGCCTCAAAACATCCAACAAAGTCTACCGAAAAAGTCCCACATCCAGCTAGAGCTCAACCATACTTCGGTGTGGTACATGCAGGGTGAAAAATCAAATGCAAAGGCCCTTGATTATTATCCATCGGTCGAACAAATATTTCGGGAACTGTCTTGACAAGCTGGGACAAAGATACAAATTCCAGTGAAGGCCAAGGAAATCGAATTCTTAATAGAGGAGCCATTAAGAGACTAGGAGAAAGAAGAGGATTATGAGCTGAACCTCTACATCAGTACCTTTGTGTCGGAGGAGACACCAGTCGAACACACTGGCTGAATTCAAATAATTATCAAACCTCCGACAACACAGAGGGTAGAACCACAGACGAAAGAAACACAGGAAGAGCAGTAGGTAATCACTCCGGCTGCAGAAAGTCTCATCCCGACCCAGGAGTCAAGGGGAGAGACAGAACCATAAAACCCAGAATATGCTATCACAAAAGACATTATAAGAAAATTGTTGAAAGAGATAGCAACTGCAAGAAAGAGGATAAGAACACAACAACGATAACAAGGAAAAGGTAAGTGCAAGCTTATCATTATAGAATCATCAGACGAAGAGGAGGAACTGGGAGCTGCAGCCATTGACATAATAGAAGATGCTGTAGCAAATAAAGTGCTGGTGGAAACCCAGTTCCAAATATTTGTCGAGGCAAGAGCACTACCAGGTCGACCAGAGAAAGCCAATATCACCCACACGTCGATGCCTGAAAATGTCGTAGATCTTGTGTCTACGCCTCCACCTCCATCCTCGACAAAAGTAACAAAGGAGCAAATACCAGAACAAAATTCGATAAGCCCGCTTGACTTGTGAAAAATTGCTATGTTAGAAGCTATGAAAGAGAAGTTCGATAGAGACAGAGACCTCTAGGATTACATAGAAAAATTTCCTGCGATCTTCACCCAAGTGCAGAATCTCTCTACAAAATCACCTCTCTTCGAAGTCGATGGGTACCCACTACCAGTCCCCCAAACTAGCCAAATACCCCACAAACCAAATATCTTTGCAACTATCACTTCAACCTTTGAGAGAAATCTAGAAAAGGAAGCTGAAGTTGTCAGATGTCGGACCTCAACTATTACTCCGACTGTACCAGAACCCCACCTACCAGCCACTGATCCGACTGGAGGAGAAGAAGAAGAAAATATCGAAGAAATAAATCAAGAAATCAACCAACTCTTCTCTGACATGGATTCAACCCCTCAGATTGACAACCCACCACTCATCTATAATTCCACCAACCCAATCACACCCGACCATTCCCCAACCCCATCACCACCACCACCACCCCCAACTTAGAACCCCTGATCCAAACAGCTAGACCAGAAATACCCCCACCTCAACCATTAGCACCAACTGCATCCACTTCTGCACCCCCTGCATCTAACCAACCAGAGGCAACAGTCATCCCACCTCCCCAAATAGAGAAACCATCAACCAGTGCTATACCACAAACTGAAAATCCTGACTCGAATTTTGGAGGTACACAGGTGCCGACACAAACAGAATTGAAAAAGCATAAGAAGAAGAAGGAGAAACAGAAGAAGGAGCATCATGGACAACCATCAAAGGTCCATATCAAATTGAAAGATGCAACCACACTGACCGATGCAGAGCTAGGACAACTCCTGAAAACCCTTGCAGTCGAAGCAAAGACAAGGATCCAGCAAAGATGTAAGGAACTCGACAACAAGGATGAAGAACATGTCGAGTTCCTCAACAAATACAAAAACCTTGCATAATCAATAGTTCCAGGACCAGTAGAGGTCAACACTGACAAACCACTTGAAAGAGCTTATCAGCTATTTGAAAGCATGGTGTCGGTGTTAGACACTAAGAGGGGGGGGTGAATCAGTGTAAAGCCAATTTTAAAACTTTTCTTAACTTGTCACAATTAACTACCAATTTATCATTCTACTATTATACCAATCTCATAATCATTTCATAAACATATTTAAATTCATCATTCACATATCATAAGCATTTGAATAATCAAGAACCATAACACAAAAGAACAAAACACCATATAATTTTGTAATCTTTTTGTATTAGTTTTGGTCTGGCTACAAACGTTAGGTAAAATCAGCACCTACTGATACAAAGAGAACCTACTCTTCATCCAGGACCCTGGCTGGTTTTCTTAGACCCTGCTAAGAAGGGTTTGAGGTATCCTAACCTCAAAAGCAAGACAAGCTTGCTTTTACAATATAGTATACTTGTGTTACCATACTCATGTCATCATACACAAGAAATCTCTGTCACATCATCAACGCTGCTCATCATCTCTACTCATCACATCAACCCTGCTATGACATTGCTCATCAATCATCTTGTTCATTTGAACACTGCTGCTCAACAACCTCTGTACTCTAGTCACTGTCAAATCATCCCTGTAGATATCACTGCCACATCATCTTTCTGCCCATGTCATCTCTGTCATATTAAACATCAATACTGCTGGTCAAGCTGCTCATCAACTTTGCTCATCAATCATTGGTGGTCAATCTGGTCATCATACTGCCTTATGAACAATCCACTATCAACTGTCCAAATCATTGTCAGCTGCCCATAACACAGTCAACTCAATCAACTACAATCATTCTGTATATGTATATGTAACTTCGGAATGTATTCTTATATGTATTTTATATATTGTAACCCGATGTTTATTCCGGGATGTTTCTATTATGTATTTGAGTCATGTGGTCATGCCCCGATGTTCCGATCGGGAGGATTAATAATGTAATCAAGTCATTTCAAGTCATTAGGTAAGTCCCCACAGTTTAGGGGCACTTGGGTTATTATACACTAATTAAGGTGTAGGCTCAAGTAATTAATTATGAGTTAAGCCTACATGGTTGAGTGCACTTCAAGTCAATGGAAGAATATAAATAGAGAGTGAGAGTCTCTCTATTTATCACTTGTGAATTACATCACTTTCTCTCTCAAGTGTGGCGCACCTTTGGAGAAGGAAATACTTTGGCTTGACAGAAGACAGAAGGCTGCTGTTGTGTTGGGAGGTCATCTTACTGTTTTTGGGATCACATCTTGTGGTGATACTATCTTAGAGGAAGTTGAGGGGTTTTCTCCATTTATGGTTTCCCCTCCTAAAATCTTTGTGTCTCTTGTCTTTGTGATGATGTGCTTATGTTATTGCTGTGCTTGTTATTCTCTCAGTGAAAAGATCTTAATATAATGCTAGCTTAAATGTTGAAAAACTAACATGGAATCAGATCTAACCTGAGAAGAAGACATTGTGCAGCTATAGGAACTAGGGCTTCCTATTTTGTGGATCTTCCTCCACAGATTTTCAGCACAAGTATGCTAGGATGACTCTCCATTGAAGGGTGCATCTTTCTGTTGATGCAGAATTCAATTTCAAGCATTTTCAGTTTCGATGCGGAAATTAGGGCTTTCTACAGAAGAGGAATTTTTAAGTGAGACTAGCATAGGATTGTTCTCCTCGTCAAAACCAAAATTTAGAGACCTGGATCAATAAATTTGGTTGGGTGAAACTCCGGGAAAGTCAAACCCTAGTTTGACCCTGAGGTAGGAGAAACCTTAAATACTAAAACTGCTAAGTTTTGGTACAGTCGCTATATTCCGAGGTTGGCGAAGTATCAGAAGCTGAAAATTTCATGGGCCGAAGATAAAATACTGATGAACACTGTGTCCAAAGGTCAGCCTTTGATTCACTATATTCTGGGAGATATGATCTATCCAAGTTAGGGTTCCATCCTCTTCCAGAAATCATCCATAAACAGGACACCTGGGAAGATCTGCAATATCTTGGGCTATAGAGGTCCAAATGGAATTCCTGAAGATGTTACAGAAAGGGAACGGACTGTAATTTCTATGGTATGAAGGTCAGACTCAAAGATGAACCAGTGACACGTGGCATGCCGTACAACTTCGCTGTTCTGAACAGTCCAGTAACATGTCACCTTGGGAAAATGATCATAAATCCCAAATGGTGAAACCAATTCTGATGAAAACTACGGTGTTGGATCAGGGACATGCGAGGTTACCTTAGTGAGAAATTTCAGACACAGAGGATCATTAATTTCGGAGATATCACAGAAATAGTAACAGGAATTTCTGCAGAAGAAATCAGAAAATTAGGGCTTCCTGTTCCGGGAGTTTCCCTTCACTGTTTTGAGAAAAGGAGTACATTAGACAGCTCCATTTGAAGAGATCTATCTGTTCATCCAATCAGATCTGAAATATTCCAAGTTTTGAAAATTAGGGTTTCTGTGACAAACCCTAGATCAACGAACTCCGGGACAAGGACGGACACCTCAAATCGGTAAGATCTAATCCTTTGCTATTTCCATTTGAGGTTCTCATATCACATCAGCTTGGTGACAAGATTGGGGAACTTGACAACTTCCAAGCCTGGAAGTATATGATCTCTCTGAAGAAAATGGATTGGACACCTACATGAGTATAGAGGTTCCAGTTTCAGAGGGAGACGAGGTTAGAAGCCTTTCAGAAGAAGAACTTGGTCAAGGCCAAAGAAGACATCATGCTCATGCTGCAGAGGATGATGAACCATCCAGAAAAGAGATCCAGATATGAAAGTGAAGATTCTTCAAGCAAGGCTCTCACAGGACTCAAGAAGAACCTTCTCTCCATTTCAGCATTGATACAAAAGGAATACGAGTTGCATCCATAGATGGTCAAGTCATCATGTGACCAAAAGGAAAGACTATCGATGATGTGGTAGTGATTGAAGAACAAGAAGGAGGCTTGTATAAATTGAAGGGATATCTAGAACAAGCCTTGATCCATGACATAGTAGGGCCAAATGAGCTTTGGCATAGAAGGCTTGCACATGTGCATTACAGAGCACTACCTATTGCAAGCAAAGCTGTTGAAGGTCTTCCAGAATTTCAAGCTACTTGAAGTGGTAAAAGAAAAAGTGAAGAATGCAAAAGTGGTGATGGCCACCTTGAATGGCCTCCCAGGATCGTGGAATTCATTCATATGAGGAATATGAAGAACTCAACTCTTGAAGAACTTCTTATCCTCCTTATCATTTGGATAAGAAACGATGCTATCATGAATGAAGAAGACGATGAAGCTGAAGACTCAAGAAGGAGTATGCCCACGAAACAAATAAAGATAAGTATTCAATTGTTATTTCATATTATTGTTTTGTTATGCATTTGTTTATATTTAGTTGATGTATTATGCATGATAGGATGTTTGCATTAATGACAATATACTACTAATATGTATGTGATGGGTAAGTAGCTCATGGGGCTATACAAATTCTCCATTGCTACTTATCTAGAATGAAACCTCTTTGCTGACATATTGGATTAGTGCACAATCTCAATGTTGTCATGGTAGAGATGGAAGGCATCTAGAAAGTTTCAGTGAGATATGGATGAATGTTGTATTGGCTAAAGTAGTTGCATGATCATATATTTATGCATAAGTGTTTGCCAGTATAAATATTCCTTATGAAATGTTTCTAACCATACAAATGCATTTGACTTGTAGGAAAGATCGCATACATAATCGCTTACAAGCAAAGAAGAATGAAGACTTGTTCCGAAGAACAAGCGACGACAGTTCAAAGACAAAGAATAATATGACAAGCTCACAGATGGGTGCAAGATGAACTTTTGAAGAAGTTCAAGATAGAGGATCTTAGTATCCAGTGATCCTAGATGGATACTACTTGTCACTCCAGTACAGATTGTTTCAGTGCATAGAGTACAGAAGACAGAGGGAGTATGATGCTCCGCTTCAGAGGGAGTGATTGCAGAAGATCCTGAGGTTTGACATGGTACGATAGGATGGGCAGATTACTGATGATTCTAGGATTTACTGAGAGTAAAGTGGATTCCAACCTTTGATCCAAGGTTGAAGGTGGAAGACCAGTGATGCTCTTGTTATGTGTCGATGCACTATTGTTCTAGGTATGGTGGTGTGGCAGAATACAGATGGAATCTTCCTTGGACAAGGGAAGTATGCAGTAGAGATCCTGAAGAGGTTCAGGATGATGGACTGCATGGCCTCACCTATGGCATCAAACCTGAAGCTATTGAGTGATGCTTCTTCAAAGATGGTTGATGCTACGATGTATCGTCAGATGATTGGGTCCTTGATGTATCTGAGACCAGATATTTGCTTTGCTGTGAACACATTGAGACATGTTCACTTGATGGTTACAAAGCATGCAGGGGTACAATTGATTATGGGCTCAAGTATGATGCGAATCAGAAGATTAAACTGGAGGGTTATGTTGATTCAGATTGGGCAGTCAGTGCAATCGACAGGAAGAGTACTTTGGGATGTTGCTTCAGTATGGGATCAGGTATGATCTCTTGGTTTAGCAGGAAGCAATCCTGTGTGGCACTGAGTACAGCT